>CM014734.1:39342488-39618335 GCA_004329165.1 Spatholobus suberectus | reverse complement strand
CATGAGGCCTATCACACAGCCTCAGCCAACAACATATGCATGAAATGCATGTACTACAACACAACATCAACTCAACTACAACAAGTCAACATATATATATAGCAACACAACCCCACGTGGGCCCAATCAGCACTGCATGTGGTCCAACAGCTACACCACCAACCCTATGCAGGCCCAATCTAACCCCAAGCATGGTCAACAGGTAAGGTCCTATCCAAGTAGCCTATACCTCATGAGAAAACTCACACAACAACTTTATTCTCAACAAGTAAAGGTCCTATCCAAGCAACCTACCACTCACCTTACATTCTCAACAATTTTCACCTTAGGCTCATGCTAGGACTCTTTCTCAACTATGTTTCAAACAACTAAGAAAAATAAATTTCAACAATAGCAGACTACACTGCTCGCTCAACGGTCCATATGCTCGCTTAGCAAAGGTCTCCTTTACAGAGGGCGTACTTTCCCCCACGAAGGCTCTCACTTAGCGACCATAAGTCTCGCTCAGCGACATTTTGTTTTCTAGAGTCTCTTGCTCAACGACAATTAGGGTCGCTCAGGGAATTGTTCCAGGACTTCTCCAAATCCCTATTGATAACATTTCGCTTAGCGAGTCACCTACTCGCTCAACAACTAGCCACTCTAAAGAGCAGCCAAAACCCGCACCCACTACTTACCCAGCTAACATGTTGCTCGCTCGGCAAAATGTTGCAACCAAAGAGCAATACTCTTTAAGGTCTCAATTTGCTCAACGATCCCAGTACTTGCTTAGTGAATTGCTCCCAAGCATTCTGTCATGCCCACACTTGCTCAGCGAGCCACATACTAGCTCAGCGAACACTTTTTGGAAAATTCCAGATTTTCATGAACACTCGCTCAACGAACTAGATTTCACTTAGTGAATCCCTCCTGCACTACAACCATCACTATGATTTAAGAACACTCGCTTAGTGACACTATGGGTCGCTTAGTGAACATCAACCTGATAGCCTCACTCCAGTCTCAAGAGCATTCTCGCTCAGCGAGACCCCTAGTCGCTAGCAACTATCAGATGACAAAGTCAACCACTCTCGTCTAAAAACCCAAAAATTCAAACTTTTTACTCACTTACACCCCAAATCGACTCCACAAAAGTCGAATATGACCCTACCACAACAACATACTTAACGTATTCAACAATCCACACAACATTGCAACAAGAATCAGTCACAAAAATCAAGAAACCCATTTCCAACTACATTTCCACAAACTCAGCCAAATCATGCTTTCTAACTCAACCACAGCAACATACACATACTACCACGTTCATACAACATATATTCAACGAATATAAGCTTCCCTTAACTCTTGCAACTTCCAAATCTGAATTTGGGGAAGAGAGAATGTGAGAGATGTGAACCCTTGAGCTAATTCTCAGAGAAAGCAATGCTCCTCACCAAAAAGGAATGGGATGGTCTACAATCTTGCCTCTCACTGGGTGGGTTTGAGAGAGTTTAAGAGAATGAGAGATGAGAAATGAAGAGTGTTTTGGGTGGTTTGCAAGAATGGGAGAGTTTAAGATAGTGTCTTAGGAGGGTTTAACAAATGAGAGGAAAAGGAGTTTGAAGTGTCTTAAAAACCTCCCTGGCCTCACAAAAAGCTTCGGGCCCACTAAAGTCCCCAATCCATCTAATCACTCCCCAAGACTCACAACTAGCCCAATATTGTTGTTTCCCTCAATAACCTATGTAAACACAATTAACACTCTCACTTTAGCTCAAAACGCTTTCCACCAGTTTCCTTAGATTCAGACAGAAATTCCAAGACAAACAATACAAAATGACAATCATACAACAACAACTTATTATAATTTGTTTTAATCACCAAGATCACATATTAAATTTCTACTTTTAGTTATTAAAGCACTAAATCATACATTAAGAAAACATGGCGTTACATTTCCCACTAAAATCTCCTATAAATAAGACTCCTCATGCCAGGTATGCATCATTCTCTCATTTTTTTTTTCTCACTCTCCAATCACCTTCTGACTTTAGCATTAGAGTCCTTACAGTTACTACCGCAGAAGATGTCCAACCACCACTATGAGAGCTTATCGAAGGCCAAGTTTTACTACTCTCATGTTCAACTTAAAACTATAATTATTTCAAAATAAGAGAATTTCAATTTAGTATGTATTTGAATTATTTTATTTTGATAAAATTTTTATACAAACAATTTGACTATGTTCTTTTTTGAATTAAATTTTTATTCATTTTGGAAAAAGTTTTAGATGATTGAAATTTTTGCCAAATGTATTATATAATTATTGTTGATTCTAAGATAAATTAATATTTTTTAGGCTTATTTTTCATTTCAAAGTGTATTGGGAAGATGTATCTGTCCGAGATGAGCTAAGTTGGTGTGTCTAGAATGGATTAAGCTGACACTCTGGCTGAAATGGACAAAGTTGATGTCCCTTATCCAAAATGGTTTGCCTAATTTGGACTTAGTTGTGGTCCAACCAAATTCATAGGTCTCTTGGCCGAAGTCCAAGGTCTTATGGCCAAAAGGAGCTCTCTAGCAAAGCTAAAACTTCATGAAAAATGGGTAGGTATCTGTAAAAGACACTCTAATACTCAAGTCAATAAATATTTCATTAAAGTAATATTGTGAAATAAAGACATATCTCATATAATAATATTGTTTGTATTTATAAGAATTTAGAATGAATTTATTTCGTTGGTTCCTCGATATGGGACCTGAGGCTTCAAGGGTAACATTCTAAAATGGCTCATTATATGGATTGGAATTTGAGTTTAGCCATAACACTTATATTAATTTAACTTTAAAAATGAGTTTAAGAAATTAGAAGTAAATATTCATTATATTTTGTATTTTTAATATAAAAATATTTTATTTTCTTATTTTTTTTTCAGTTTGCACTGCTATAGCTTCTCTGACGATGTTAACGAAATTGTATTTGTTATTACTTTAACTTATTTTACAAACCACTTTTAAATTTTGATAAAATTTATCCGTATAATTTTTTAAATGCAGATTTAAAATTTAAACAAAAAAGGAAAATATACATACTGGACATTCATATAAGGAAAAAATTTACATACAGTTTTATAAGTCTGTTTGTACAATTTTTCAATCATAATTAGAATTTCATCTCACTAATTTACAAAATAAAAATTTACATTAAAATATTATATATACTACCAAAAAAAAAACTCCAATTTTAATTGGAGATCAGAACAAACAAATACTTATACGTAAGTTTTGTCCTTCATAAAAACCGGGTGTGGACGGTTAGTTTTATTGTTTCTGTTAGTAGTTTTACTCCTAATTACCCAAGCAGATACAAGTGGCACTGTTGAACTGTGAAGACACTTGGAAGCATTTATTAGTAATAAAAGTAGCATCAAGCTCCCTTTGACATCTTCAATTTACTCGTATACATCTCCACACAATCGTACGTAATGTATACAGTACACAATCCTGTCGTTAAATACATACGATACGAGTAACGAGTAGTAGAGTACTTTCAAAGATAAAAATAAATAAAAAACCTTTAAATTTTTGAAATATTAACATTATATCTTTTAGTAATTTTCTACTATTATCTTTACTATTTACGAATTACACTCAAAGGCGATTCAATAACTACGCCTAAGATTCAATTCATTTGCAGTGTGGCCTCACTCGAACGAGTCAACTCGCTAGTCCCTACCAACACTGGTCCGTTTCCCAGTTCCGACCACTGTAGCCGGAAGACCGCGACGGCGTCGTTGTGAGCGGTGGCTGGTGCCGAAACAAGCTTCTGTCGTAGCTGGCACGCTTCTCGGGGTCCGATAGGGTACAGTACGCAGCATGGATCTTCATGAACTCGCCCGCAGAGGATTCCTTTCGGTCCACCGGCGCCACGTCCGGGTGGCAGACCCTCGCCAGTCGCCGGTACGCCGCCTTGATTTCCTCGAAGGACGCGGCGGCGCAGATTCCCAGAATCTCGTACAGCGTGGTGCACGAAGCCATGCTGTGAGGGCTCAGATACGAAGGTGGCCTGTGCCGTTGTTGCTCCTTTGTCGCAGTGGCGAAGGACACTATTGACCGGAATCTGACGTGGCGCGGCGGCGAGGGGACTCTTTTACAGGAAAAAGTGGCGGTGGGTGTAGGAAAAGTTGCTGTGATCATGTTACGGTACGATACGGCGTCGTTGTTGAAGTTGAGGTTTGGGGGGAGGGATTGGGTTAGTATATAAAGAGGAGAGGGAGAGTGAGGATGAAGAGAAGGTGTGGTCCCAGTATAACTGTGATTGTGCCCTGTTTCGGTTTTCACGAGAAAAAAACAAAACCAACCTTATCCTATGGATGTTTTGATTTATTGGTGCCGACTCACAGCGTGTATGACTTATCCAATTTTGATAATCTTGTCGTTCATCGGTTGTCTCTGGCCCTTTTTAAGGTACACAGTGCGTTTGATTTCGCATTTTATTTACGGAAGTTCTTTCAAAATCATTTTCATTATAAGCTCTTTTTTTCTTTTTTTTTTTATCAGCTAATTTTGGTACGCGGCTTATTTGGTTTTACAACCCAAACACGGCTAAAGTTTTTTCAAAATTATTTTCATTATAAACCCTTTTGTTTTCCAGCTAATTTATAGGTATCAGCGTACTTGTGTTTTTTGCAAGACGCAACTAGAGGCCCTTATTCACAAGTTCTTTCAAAATGATTTTCATTATAGACCACAGTTACGGTTGTCTAGTAAATTAAGTGATTTATGATGATCAAGATTATAGTAACTGTCAAATATATTAATAAAATATTAAACAGTTTAGATGAATTGATGGTAACTTTCACCATCAGTTATTTCTATTTTAAAATTATTTTTAAAATATAAATCTATTTTACGCATTTGTTCTCATTGTAAAAAGTAATGTCCATCTACCCATTTTATCGTCAGCACGGAAGGACGGAGTGTAAAATGTGGTGGAGAGGGAAGATGAGGCTTCTTTGTGGAGCTGAAGCAAGGAAGGAAAGGACGACTCATTGAATGGATAATTGGAAGATATTGGCATGTAAGGAGAACAGATTGGTATAGTTTTGGGTATTGAGCACGGAGTGGGTCGGTCAGCCCTAGTCTGCCACCAAGCATGATGCCCATCCTGGTGATGGTTGTTAATTAATTTGTTTGAAGGATGACCTATCTTTCTCCGCCGTTGAGGAGTTGGAGACGTTGTGAGTATTAGGTATCTTTCTTGGCCATGACATGTTATAACAGTTGTTGTAATTGTCATAGTGAAACTATTTTTGTGTCTGTACTTGAAATTTGGAGAAGTGTTAATCCAGAAGGTTAAGATGCAGTTTGTCTAATTATTAGAACTAAGCTAAAGGATTTGGAAAGATGGGTGAAGGAGGGGTTTGGTGATGTTGATTTAGCGATTAAGTGAAATGTTGTCTGTATTTAGTTGTTGGTTAAATTAATCTGTAGGTCTTTGAACTATTTGAAAAATTTTAATTAGGTCTAAAACAAAATTATAATTAAGTACTTGATCTTGTAAAATTTTTGTAATTGAGTTTGTAAGGTCTTTGAAGCAACCATAAATTGTCATTTTCTAGTGGTTTCAAACTGTTATAAACTAACATCAAGGAAAAATTTACAAGATCAATGACCCAATTACAAACTTTTTTAGTTTAGGGACCTAATTAAAAATTTTTAAATAGTTCAAGGACCTACTGATTAATTTAACCTTAGTTGTTTAATTGATACAATTGCTTAAGTTCTTGAGAAAAATTTACTTACGTTTTGAGAATATAAAATTTTTGTCAAATTGTTCTTGCCATGGTTCCACCATGTATTGTGCATTGGAGTAATACATTTGGTTCAGCCTCTGATAGCGGAATGAACAACATGAGGGTCTGAATGTTAGTCAATTGAAATCAGTCTCTCTCTGTAGCTATAGTGTTTTGTCAAGTAAAAGAAAACAGGTTCTTGAGTTGAACTTCCATTATTTGTTGTGAATGATACTGTTTTTATGTGTTTTTATCCGTTTATGTTGATATTTTTATCAATTAATTATTTTTTTGATGCTGCAGGTAGGTGGCATGAATGTTAAGATAACATTGAGCTAAAGGTGCAGAAATTATAGCATGTGCTATAGTTGTAACAGTGGTGGTTGTTTTTGTTGATGGTTAAGCTTATGTTCTAGATGCCTTGTGTCAAACATGAGTGGCAGCCAAAGAGGGTGGTGGCATAAGTGAACATGTAGGTGGTTTTGTGGTGGTCATGCCATGAGGAGCATGAATCACATTTGTTAATAGTCCTGGTCATCCTGCATTTAGTGCAATGCAAGGAAAAGGTCAGCAGTTTCAGATATATTGCTGGTGGTAGTTGTTACAGATTCTAGACGTTCATCTTCAGGTAACACAAAATTTCTTTTTGGCAAGTGTTCTTCATGGTGTGAGTTATTTCACCATTAAAATCAATGCTTTCCAAGAAAATTGATTACTCACTCAAATCCCCTTACAATCATATAAATGACAATGATGTGATTAATGGATTTTAATTTAAGTCTCATTTTACATATCAGTCCGATCCTTACCTTTCTTTCATTCTCACTGTCTCACCCAATGGCTAAGATGCATGAACATTGAGACAGGATATAAGATACGGACACTGCAGCACTGCAATTCTTTTTTTATTTTTGTAGTGTCATGTTGTATTTAAGTGTCCACGACTCCCTTTTTGAGGTGTCCTTGCTTCGTGGTCCAATGATCATTGGAATGTAAGCTGTTAGAAACTTAAAATAATATAAAATATAAAATGGTTCCTTTATGTATTTTAGTTCTGCTACTTATAATACCATTACCTGATGACCTGTTAACACAAGTATGTACATGATAGATAATCTTCTTTCATTGCTTTGTGAAGAATTGTGCTCCTGCTGTTAAGTTTCTTGCATACTGTGCAATTTTATTTGTACAATTTTGCATCTCGTTGTTGGCTTATTTCTTTAGGCTCCTCAATCAAGTTATGGTTAGAAATTTTGATGTGTCTATATTCCTTTTTCTAGAATGCTTTAAATAATGCAGATTCTGCCATAAAGAAAGCAACATCAGTGTATTCAAAAGAAATGGACCAATGTCTTTCATCATCTGAAGCCTTGGAGGTTAAAAGGATGGAGTTGGAGATTGAATCACATTTTATGAATGAAGAAAGGCAACAACTTTGGCTTCAGTAACTATGATGACTTCCATGATGGCCGGAGGTTTTTTGTGAAGGTAAATTTAATTAACAAATTTTTCTTGGAACACAAAATCCTCATTTCCTCACATATGCCCATTAAATTTTGGGCTTAAGGGAACAAATTGATTTATTTGAGTTTAAGTCATATGTAAAGTGACTGAACATTTCCTAAGTATATCAAATTTTTTATATACTACTTATCATCATGTTGATGAATCATGAATCAAATAATGAAATGTAATTTTTTTTTACTCAATTAATAAAGGCCAACAACGAATGTGACAAACTTCATCTAAATTTTGTTAATGGTAAATGTAACTGACTCATGCTTCTAAATTTGACAGAAAGTCCCCATATTTATATCTTGGATTTGCTACATATCTTTCAACTACCACACGTATAAACTTTTGCTCAAGGTTCAATATGAACACATTAGACCTACCATAAATGGGATCAGAATTGACAGTGGATTTAGAGAGGTTGCTGCTCTAATAGCCATGAATTTTGGTTACCATTTATTGGCATATCTTTCTTTGCGGCAGATGAAGCTTCAAGCTGGAAATTAAGACTATCCATCTAGGTATATATAGCAGGTCTGAGTTGGAAATGCACTTGCGCTTCCTTTCTTTTAGGAAAAGTGATATTGAATGACAGATCATAATTATATCATACATAAGGAGGACTACCAAGTGAAGTGCACTTAGTTTATCTAATCTCATGTATTATTTATTTAGCATGTTCAAGCAACAAAAGCATGTAAAATGTTATCACAGGTACATCAGTAAGAGGAGAGTTCGAAGGAGATACTTTTTGAAATTATTTAATTTTGGATGTATAGCCCTTCTTATTATGTGTGTTTCATTAACTCAAGCTCGTAACTTTGGTAGTTAGAAAAGGCGATTGTGCAACATATTTATAAGTATTAAGAATTTGAGTTGATTATGCCAGCTACTATGCTAGTCAAGTTTCAAGAATAGATATGAACTAAAACTACTTTTATTTTTTGATCAATTTTGTAAATATGAACTAGAACTATTATACTAGTCTGTGTTCTCAAAACCGGACTGGACCGGCTGGTTCAACCGAAAAATCGGTGAACTGGTCCTGTGTCCGGTCCAATTAAACCAAAGAATTGGCCAGGCAAAAAATCGGTCTGTGAACTGGTCAAAAACTAGTAAAACCAGTCAAAAACCAGTTCGTAGCAGTTCAATAAAAAATATCTAATAAAATATTATTTTGATGTTTTTTCTTTAAAAAAATAAAAATCAACCTAAAATATTTGTCGTTTTCTTTTTTATTCTAAATATAAATTTGTTTTTATTAATAAATATTGATGTGTATTATTAAAACTTAGACTTAAGTATTATGACATATTTAATTTGAACTTTTTTAGGTATTGTATATGTTAAGAACTTATAAAATTATATTTTATTTTTAGTTTTTAATATTATAAAGTTATGATATTATATATTTTTTTAATTTTTTATGTATCATTTAATTATTATTATTATTATTTTGTTAATACCGATTCGACCACGGTTCAACCCTGGTTGAACCATTGAACCTTGAATCAATGCCTTGACCGGTTCAATGACCAGTTTGGTTTTAAAAACATTGATACTAGTCTCTCCCGCTAGTTCAAATCATAGTAAATAACTGCTTGCTAATACTACATTATTGTTGATTCTTACACTTTATACATTTCTTTTATCTTTCCATGCCACTAATTTTTTTTATATATATTTCATTTATTAGTTTTAACAATTATTTTTTAAAATAATATTATGTTACTCATCTCATTAGTTAATTTCTCACTTAAAATCTATCAAGTTTTGAAAATTGTTTTCAGACAAGTGTTTTAAAAAGCAAAAAAAAATAGAAACAACTCAAAAATGTTTTCTTATTTTTTAAAGAAAAAAGTGGAAAGTGGTATGGAATTTGACGACAGTTCCTTATGCTTGCATTAGCTAGCTCGTGCATTTTTTGTCATTGTTGCTTATCTGGTTTTCACTAATCGATGCTAAAAGAGGAGGAAATGGGGATGACGAAGCCATTGCAATTGCTGCCACCAATGAGTTATGACTTTTTTAGAAACTCGACGATGTAGTCCAAAATTGATGGTGGCGAAGGACAAAAAGGCAAGTTCAGCACAATGTCTAGCTGAGGACTCACTCAACAATACACTTATAAATAATTTTTGTTTGAAGAACGTTAAATGATAGATCAAATCACACAATGAGAGCATCACAGAGAGTCACTATCACTTCAACGCCCAACGATGTTGCACATCATCGAACGATGAGAATCATAATGAACTTACCAAAAAAGCCTTCATTGTCTAACACTAAAGATATATCGCCTAACAACGGAGTTTTGTCAGAGCTTCACTCAGTGATGGGTGCTCCTTGTTGAGCGATAAACGTAATTCCTAAGAGTATAAAGTAAGTGTTTGGTTTCACGTTCTACCAACCTATACGTGCGTAATTAACGTGAAAAATAGAAGCTATACAAATAAGCTTCTGCGTAGACGTGCCCAGGAATGTGGATTTTTCAAGGATGCGACATTGTACCAAACACACTGAAAAACGTGAATTGCAAAGTTAGTTAGAAGCGCTTTTGGGATGTGGGAATTGTGATTAAGATCATGATTTTCAAAAAGTTTAATGGTAATTTACTCTGGAATGGATTTTCAAGACTCTATGGATTATCACTTGGCTTCTTTCTCAATTCTTTGTTCTTGTGTTGTATTTTTCATAATTTTTGTGCTTTTTTTCATGTTAGGATTGAGAACTTTGTAATTGTGATTTTTGATTCTGTACTTGAATTGAATCTAAATCTCTATTCTTAATGATTTATCTTGATGAAAACCAACTGAATTGATCTTATACTTGAGTTGCGATTCAAAAATTGAACTTTGAGTAGGAATTAGGATTCAAATAATGTATTTTGGGTATCTTAAGAATGAGAGAATGAGTGCATGTTTCCTTATATATGAATCTTTGTACTTAAAACTTATTTCTAATTGATTTCACCTAAGGAATTAGGGTTTTCATTATAAAACAAAGAGCTAATAACTAAGGAATTAATGTTAATCTACCTAGTGAAGTTGGATGTCAATTTAGTGTGGATGATTAAGAATTATCAAGAAAGCTTAGTTACAATTCAATGAAGTCAGCACTTAACCTTGGTGTGTTTAATAAATTCTTGTTTGTTCAATTTACATTAATAAGATTTATCATAGAATTACAAAATTTTCTATTCTACACAATTCATGTTTAGCTTGCATTAGCCAATTAGTGCATGATAATTGACACATAAGTCCTCGTTGGGAATGATACTCTTACTCTTTACTTTATTACTTGTCTAGTCAATACACTTGCCAAACCAAATTGAATAATTTTATATTATATCACTTGTGGGATCATTATTACTCCGCACACCACGAGACTACATCTAGTCCTTGATAAACTTGGCAAGATTTTCACTAAAACGATTTCAAAATGTAAGGGTAACCTGATCCTCATTGTCAAGGTATTTTTTTCATATGCCTTTCTAATCTCAAAACTTAAAATATTATTTGATACAAGTCTCTTCAAGCTTTACTCTCCTTTTCAAAAAGAAAGAAACAAATATCATTTATGATAATGTATGATGAATAGAGATACTTGCTTTGTGCATGTCTCACTACTAATTTACAATAAATGAACTTTAGAGGGATGAACAAATGATGGCTAGAGTAGGAGTTAATTAAGTTTTTTGAAATAGTTAACAACATTGAATGTTTTATTCTCTCCATTTATACTAAAAAATAAGGTGAGAGAAGTTGGAAACCTTCATTTTGAGAGCGCTTCTAATGAATATGAATGTTGATCTTCATTTAATGAACATCTAATGTGTTTGAATATTAAAGTTGGATGTTCAAACTGTAGGAACTTCTTATGTTCCTCTAATGTTGACAGGAAAAACAAAGTAAATAGTTTTAGTTGGAATTATTCCTTCTTATGAGTTAGAAAAGGTCTTAAGCTGAAAGTTTATTTTGTCACATTCACTTTTATGTCAAATGTGGTACTTAATACTACTTTGCTCAATGTATAGGAGTTAACTTGAAGCTTTTTCTTATCTTGAACGGCCATTTAGAGATATCCGATAATCCTAAGAGGATAAGTCTTTAGACTGTAGGTCATATGGTCTAAGATGATTCCCCTCAATCTAAATGTCTATTAAACGAAATGGTTGCTTATGTAACATTTTATCCATTTTATTTGATTTTTGTATATTTAGAGAGAACTAATTGTTACGAATTATTCATCTAAATAATCTTTGATTGTTTTTCATCAAAACTATAGGTGTGGTGCACCTTACCCTGCCAAGAATTTAATTAAACTTTTAACAAGTTTTAGAAAACAATCATGATGTTGTTAAAAGGATGTAGAAGTTTAAGGAAAAAAATTGCAATTTTAAATAGAAAATAAAATACTTTCCAAAAGCACATATCAAAAGTACAATGTTAAGGCTATAATGATAAAAATTAGAGTGCAATTATGATTTTTGAAAAATGTGCAACATAACGGCTAAAACTTGGATAATTATCAGCAAGTACCTAATAAGCAATTGTATATAAAACATATGACTATTTCTAATCTCATGCATTTCAATATTAAAATGAGATCAGCCTCTCTTTTAACCATAACTTAAAACATAGGCTGAAATCTCCTCGGATACCCAGTTGATAGTTATAATAAATAGAAAGTAGTAAAAGATTCTAAAGGGTGGAGGGAGGAAATCATACAACATTATGATAAAAGAGTTTATGAATCCCCACATCATAATAAAGATGTAACTTTTAAAAGCAATATGGCCTTATGTGGCCATGATGACAAAGTACTACATACACATATATGAAATCCACAACATAAAATCTATGTTGGCAAGGTTGCCAACATTATAAGTAATAACAGAAAGAGAGAGACATATATATATACAGGACCAACAGAAACATAAACTACCTAAGGCCCTTATACTAGATCCATTAGCTAAAAGCTCATCAGTAAGATATAACTACCTCCGGATGCTCCTGATTGGACTTGCTGCTTGATTCCTCCATCAACTACTTATAATAATAAGCAAAACAAACACAAAAGAAAGGAGGAGTAAGGTTATGGTAACATATGAAAGAAGGCAAGAGAGATAACATATAGAACATAATCATGCATATATTCTACCTTTAATCATATCAACACAAATACGATATACTAACATTATGGATTGCCACAGTTATGCATGTTACCTCACATTTAAACTATCACATAATAGAAGTCCACATATACAACGACATACAACCAATTCACCATTTCACAGCCTACTCATCAATCACATTACACATGGCAAGGGTTAGTCCTTATATGATTGTCATGCATGTAACCTGTCTCAGTCAACTCTACTTCTTTTAATTATGCGTGGACATGCATAGGGTACTCATCCATCATAATCTGGCGCTATACACCTCATACTAGGCATTTTGCACTCCATACGAAGCATTTTCATCCTATGGGTGTTTACATCTCATTTCAACTCATTATGAGACCACATCATCACATCTCGTCTTAACTCATTATGAGACCACATCATAAAAGTCCTCATTGGACAACCACTTATGTATGAGACATTTGACCTGATTTGGGCTTACTAGTCCATATAGAACTATCCACAAATCCATCAATGTCATGGTGTATGAATATCTTCACATCTTTTATCTTTGGCATTATTAAGATGAGATATGGATGAAATTCTCAACAACAATTTCTTGCCCTTTCCTTGTAATGGATTTTCTCACCCCATAATTGGTTTATGAAAAGTTTAAACCCCTCAATAGTAAGTCAATAGATATATATATATATATATATATATATATATATATATATATATATATACATATATATATATGTATATATATATATATACATATGTATATTGATATGTATATTATACATATACATATATGTATGTGTATATACATATTATTTTATAAATATATTCACAACATAATGGAGTCTTACCTTCGGCTAACATTTATATACCAAAACTCATATAAATCTATTTTTCCAAACCAAAGTACTTGATAACTTTATCTAAAACCAACTTGGGTGAGAAAATCTTAAAAATGAAAAATTCAACTCTCGGGGTCAAGATTTCTCAAACAACTCAGCACATCTTTAGAAAATCACTGGGATTTTTCCCCAGAACTTTATAATATCAACAAATGCCAAATATATTATTTCCATCATCCATATCTCAACATATGATTTCAACATTGAATTCCATCTCCATATTCAACTTTAAAGTTTCATCATTTGTTCTCTACTCATGCAATTTAATTGATCCCAATTTCTCTAAACTCACCAAGATGTCCATAATCATAGAATAATGCAATGCAACCATCATCACACTAATACAAGTGCAAATCAACATATTTGTTCTCACAAGTCAGAATCACAGATTCATAGGACAGGTTGCACTATAAGAATCACCACAAATCATAGAAATTTCAAAATGAAAAGGGATCAATTGCATTTCAATATAAACACATAACTCTACACTTCCACCAACGGGTAGTTCAAGTTGAGGCTTGTAGCCTTCACAATAAATTTCACAACACAGAGCATATGCTGGTAGCACGAGACAGTAATGAACAAGCTCATTATATATTTCGCCTCATATAGCATACCAACATATGGCAATCAAAGTCCCATCTACCACAATCAGGTGCTATCTAAGCATATTAAAAACATAACACTCAGCAATCAATCCAACTAACAAGTTTTTGGCTTCATTTAACCAATCACAGTCAGATGGCATCTTAACCATTCAAACCCAAAGTCACATATAACATGTCTTAAATAAAATATCAATATAAATTATAGGAAATAGATATTTGAGTGAAACCAATTGGGTTTGATAGTTAAGATACTTAACTACAAAGTGGTAAAATATTAGCTTCTAATTCTCACTACATAATTAGCACAACGACTTTGAAAACAATGGTTTTATAACACAAATTTTGCTAGTGGTTTTAACTATAACTCCTCTATTACTCACTCACAATTCTCCCAACTTAATTTTCTTTTAAATTCCATCTTTAGGTAAGAATTTAAGGCATGGCAAGTATATTAACTTGAAATTCCAGCATCTCTCTCTCTCTCTCTCTTTATATATATATATATATATATATATATATATATATATATATATATATATCATAATTCAATTCACGTCCCTATACACATCTTCACAACAACACAAGTGCTCTTTTAGCAATTTCTTTAATTACTTTGAGCTGGGGTTCGTCCAACCATGAAAGATTATTTCTAATATCTCCCTCTAATTAATTACATCACAACATAATATATATAAATATATTTCACCACTCAAAATATAATCAACTCCCACAAACCCAATTACGAGTCACATTACGACGACTCTGGCATTGAGCCCCAAAAAACGTTAGGAGTAGGGAACTCCTAACTCTCTCCTCATGCCAACTTTGATAGTACCCCTCACTTCCCCCTTTACCTCAATGCATAAGGGATTCCTGGGAGTGCACTGCATCTCCTCTATGCTCATCGCTCATCACGAACTGCTAACTTCCGATCAAGATAACTTTTTGGTTTGTGCTCAAAATGATGAACAGGACCTGCCAAACCAAAAAGCACAATGAGTACAATATGAAAACCGGGTTGCATGTGGGATCAGAAGGCGTGCAAGCCCATCAAGTTTTGGTCAAATGAGGGAAAAACAGGAAAATGGCGACATTTTAAAAAAGTGCTCTGATCATTGTAATCCGAAGGCAACCAGGAGCAAAACTACGAGTTTGTTTCAGTCATACCACATCATACGAAGTCCCATTTTTTGAAAACAAAAGAGAATGAGACAAAGAGAAAAATGAGAGATTCAAGGAAATCGAAAACATACCCAAGCAAAATGAGACCATAGATTAGCTCACGGGCTCATATAGGTGAATCTTCACCAAACAAAAGCTTGGGAATGCTCAAACAGACACACTAGCAAAGAGGATGGGCGCGGGTTTAGGTTGGATGGCTCACAGTGTGATCACGGTTTGGTATAGCAATGCCACGGTTACCTTTGCTATGTCACACGAGGGAGAAGAGAATAGATGATGCCGAGGTGATGTTGTGAAGAGAAGGGGACTTGGTGGGTTTGTGGACGCGAGAGAATTGAGAGGTGCAAAGGTGAGTCTCGAAGTGGAATGGGAGTGCCGAGATGAAGGGTGTCGAGAAGGGACGGTGGGGACTCTCGTTGGTCTTGGGTTTCGAAGGGGTTAATAAAAAGGAAAATGAAATTGACGTGGGGGTGAGTAGCTTCGTGGTCACAAAGTTTAAGGGGGGTGAGAATGTTGTTGTCGACGTGTACAAGAAGTCGAGGTCGAGAGTCGTATTTTATAATTTACAAGGTGCTGTGGGGGTGGGTATTTAGGATTAAAATAAAATATGAGTGGCACGGCTTAGGACATAAAAAAACAACGGCGAGAATAGTTCATGTAACACCAGTTTACTATAAGAAAAAATAAGGTAGTGTAGTATGTTTTGCAACAAGGATCAATAATAAAAACTAACTATATAGAAGCAACCAGAAAAATATGAGGGATGTAATGATAGACGTAGAATTGATCAATGACTCCAATAAAATTATTGAGGAGTATCAATAATTTATTTAGAGTATGAATATATCAACATCAAATTGATTCAGAATTTATGGAAAGCACAGTTTAAGAGCAAGTCTCGATTTTAAGGATTAAAGAGATTGAACAATAATCACATACTATTCTTTTTAATATTTTTAGGCCACTTAGAAATTTGTACTCATCATCTAGATTGGCCATTTTAACTTTAAATGAGTGTTAAAGTGTTTAGTCCATCACTAACAATTAGTAACATTAAATCACTAATTATCATATAACTCCTGTACGCATCACATATAAATATAATGTATTCTACTAGCACATCAAGCAATTAACACTCACATACATAATTATATCAAACCATACTCATATATCAATTTGGTGTCTCACTCCCTGCCTCACCTATCAAATGTTGACACGTCACTTACTATGGCACGTATATTTTGTGCTAAATTCACAAAATACCCCTGAGAAATCCCTAATCCCTTTTTACTGCACAATCGTAAAAAATCCGTAGGCACCTTAGCGTTAGTGTAAATAATCATAATTGAGAATGGAATGGAAGCCAATTGCCAACGCTGAATTGATCATACGCTTGAATTGATCTATAGTGGGTTGTTTCATATGTGTTCTATATGGGGCAGCCAATATGGAAGGAGTGTGAGATCATAACGTGCCGCCAATCTTGTTCACAGGGAATTAACCTCTGATTTGGAATTGATCTACAGCACATTCCATTCTTATGTGTTTTGTATGTGCAATCAATATGGAGGGAGCACTCAACGAACATGCTAGCTTTTTTTTTTTTTTATCGTGCAGTAGACATGTTAATTTTTACTATTGTGCAATAAAAAGGGATTAGGGATTTCTCAGGGTATTTTGCGAATTGAGCAAAAATATACGTGTCATAATAGGTGATGTGTCAACATTTGATAGGTGGGACATGGAGTGGGACACCAAATTGAGACAGCAGATTTAAATGCCATATATCTAGCCTACTAAAAACAAAATGTTACAACAGGTATGGACAATCTTGACCTTAACATTAGTTGTGTTGATAATGCATTATGAAATAATGCAAATAAATGACAGAAGATATAGAGAGTTAAGAAAGAAAATACATAGAGAAGAAAGACAAAAGAAAGATATCTTATTTGATTAACATAAAGAGTATTTATATAAATGAATGAAAGATTCCACATACAAGAGACACCTTAATTCTATAATTATTTACAATATCCTCTCAAGATATTCTTATCAAAGGCTCCATATCCTCGTCAGAAGAAGTCAAATTTATCATGTGATGGACATTCACAAAATAATAATATTCATAATTAACAAATTTAAAATACATATATTTCATTATTTAATATTATAAACGATAGAATCGACCAATGTTACCAAAATGCTAATTATCATAAACATTAATTACCCTATACACTTCTCAAATGTTATAATATTTTTTATTCTATATTCTAATATTTTTGGAATTGAAGTTTAAAAAGATTATACAAAGGATCGATAATACACCAATTAAAATACTCAATCCATTACATGATTCTTCTCAAAATCTTATAGAATAATTATGATAATTTCAATAACTATTGATTTAACAAAAGAAATTTCTAAAATTAAAATTAATAAAATTTTACTTAAAATTAACAATGTTTTAACCAAAATTAAATGGATTGATTTTATTATTGATTGAAAAAATGCTAAATGAAATTAATTATAATATTTTAATAAATAATTGTACATCCTAAAAGTCCAAAAGACAAAATTCAAAAAAATTATAATTACGTTAATTAATTTTAAAAAACATCATTTTAAAATTCACTGTAAATTTAGATATATATTATGCTAACCCGCCTAAAGATGGCCTTTTATTCACAAGTTCTTTCAAAATATTTTCTAATATCTGAACATCATATTGAATATTTGACTAATTTAATTTGAATCAAGTTTAATTATCATCACTGGTAAATTTTCAAATCATTTTCATTATAGTTTTTGTTCATTCAACTAACATTATAATTTTTTAGAATAAAAAATAAGTTAATGTAAATATACATATTATTCTTTTATAGCTTAAATACAATTTTGGTCCCTTTCATATTTGTGCAATTTTGGTTCCCATATTTTTAATTGGACAATTTTAGTCCTTAAATTTTGTCACATGTTAAAATTGGGTCCTTCTATTGTAGTGATGACAATGGGTAGGTCTGAGTAGAGTACTATAGTACCCGTCCCCATACCTACGTTTAAAAAAAATACTCATACCCGCCCTTATACCCGCGCAAGTAGCAACTTTAATCTCCATCTCCGTACCCGCTAGGTATCTATATACTCATACACGCACCCACTACCCGCACTTTACTTGTGTGTAAAATCAATAAATCAATAAAAATATGTTAATTAACAAAAATGCTACAACTAAATTGAAAATTTACTCTTATATCATTCAAACATAACCTTAAATCATCCAAATATAACATTAAAAGCATTCAAACGTAACATTAAATCATCCAAACATAACATTAAAATTATCCCAACATAACCTTATAATTATAACCCAACATAAGTTATAATCCAACAACATTAGAAACATAATCATCTAACATAATCATTATTAAATGTAATGTTCTAATTATTTAACATAATTATTAGAAACTTGGACATCATGTATTGGTATTCTCCAAGACCGGCCAAAAAATAGGACACTGGCTCTAATTATCTTATAATTATATTGCCTATAATTAATAGCTACAAATTATGGACAATTAATATATGGACACCCAAAGTTGTGTACAAACACACCCAAAGTTGAAACTTGTATATACCACAAATATAGCAAATAATATAATGGTTTCAAATAATTTATTAAGCACAAATAATTAAATTATTAGCACATAATTAATTCATGTCTTCAATAATCAATACTATGTTTTGGTAATTAAATTAATAATTAATAAAGTATGTGTGTGTGTGTGTGTATATATATATATAAGATATTTTAATTGAGTTATTATATATATAATAAGTGCGGGTATTGGGTGGGATGGGTACTATAGTACCCATACTCACACCCATCCCCATTAAAATTTGCAGGTAAATACCCGCTCTCAAATCCATCTCCAATAAGCAGGTATTTATCCTATCCATTTGAGGATATTTTTGTGGATGCCCATAGGATTCGGGTACACTTTGTCATCTTTACTATTAGTCTAATATCTAAATAGAAACGAAATTTGCTGATATTAATGATCTTTTATTACTTAATTGACAATCAAATGTGTAAGTAACTAAAGATGTGAATACAACATTTGACTTATCAAAATATATTTAAAAAAAAATAGAGTTTATATGAGTTTTTTCACCTCCTTTACATACAACGTATTCATTCATGGTTAGAATAGTTTCATAGAGAAAAAAAATGATTTTTGACTTGTGTCAGTTTGTTAATTAAGAGATGGTTGATTTCAGTACATTTTGTTACAATTTAGATGTTACACTAATGGAGATATCCAATTTTAACGTATGATAAAACTCAAGACTAAAATTGCTCAATGAGAAGTATGGACACCAAAATTGCACAAAGGTAAAAGTAAGAGGACCAAAACTGTATTTAAGCCTTCTTTCAAAAGTATAGGTTATAATTTTATTATATTAATTCAATCTCTTAATTTTATACAATAAAATTAAAGTTGTTTTGTTACACAGAGGTAGAACTAGGTCAAACAACTTGATAAGGGTCTATGCCTTATCTTACATCAGCCTCAAGTTAGTTTTTTTATGAAATAAACTAGGTTAAAGTTTTTATAAAAATTTTATGCTTTATTTAGAGGCCATATTGCAAAACATGATTTTAAATAGGTCATCATAAGTCACATTAGATTTTAAAATAGGTTTATATCATATAAACAAGTCAAACTTAACTCTTATAAAGTCTAGCATATCTATTTTCACTTTGATCTAGTGTCTTGAATAGTACTTTTAATTTTTATAGGTTATAGTTTATTTTACATTGAATTTTTCCCTATTAGCCAATTAGCTTATGTAGGGATGGGTTAGGTCTATCTAAAAGCTTTAATATAAAATGTGCATTTAAGTAGGTTAGATTTGAGCCTTGAAGACTTATTTAAATAAAATCTTATTTTCCCTATAGTCTATTTCTACCCCTAATTACACTGGTTGGAAATACTAGGGTTGGACAATGGTTGGGTTCGGGCCCAAAAAGCTCAATTTGCACCAAACCAACCTCTTCAATTATAGGCTCATTTTCGACCAACAGAGTAATTGGTTTAGGCAGGTCACGGGTAAAGTGGGTTGTGGGTGGGTCAGGTGGGTTCAAACGATTTGGGCCCTTTTTTGGGCCTCAACAAGTTTTTGACCAATTTTTTTTTTGTGTGCATAATTTTAGTATTTTAAAAGCCAAATGGGTCATGATTATAAAATTGGGCTATTTAAAATTTTAAAACCAATAGCCCAAAGGCCAAATTATATCCATTTTTAATTAATTATAAATATAAAAATCTTCTTCATTGTCCTTATTGTTCTATCAACAGTGATATTTTATTTAATGGGTCAATATATACATAATACATCCATAAAATTAAACTTCAAAATCATTTTCTCTAAAATTTAGAGTGCTAGGTTAAGAATGAGGGAGGGTTTTAAAAGTTATCTCTTATACCTAGTTTTTTCAACATTTTTTTATAATGTCTCGGTTGGGTTGGTTTTCGATGGATTAAAAAACCTTAAACCGAAACCACCCGAATCTACCAATTTCAACCCAAAAATCTAACCCGAAATTCCGAATAATTCACCCAAAACTACCCAAAAGCAGTTTTTTATTTTCGGATTAGTTGGGTTCCGGTCGGGTCACGGCTCCTTGCCTAGGCCTAGGAAATACTTACAGTGAACTTACTTTTTAAATTTTTTGGGTGCAAAGAGGAAACATGAAAAAAAAAGAAAAAAAAACTGCAGTCACGCCCTAATGGTCTATTTGTTTTAATAGAAAATAGAAGGAAGGAATATGAAATGAAGGAAAAAAGTTAAAAAAATATCATCCATTCTCGCATTTGGAAGTCAACATTCAGAGAGAGAATTGAAAAGTTTACGTGCGACCCATAGTAAAATCCGTTCCTCCCAAATTTGGACAAAAAATTAAAAATAAGAAGCTATTTCAAGTAAATGACAGTTGCGAAGCGTTTAATTACTTTACGAATATTGTAAGAGAATCTGGGAAACTTATGCCCTATCTTCTCACGTATGTATAGCAATAATTATAATTATATCTTTTTTATATTGTAAGTGAAAATGAAAAATGTAAAAATAAAAAAATAAAAAATCTTCCTCTATGAAAAAGTATTATTTTAATTTATTTTTTTTTACCAAAATCATTAATTATTATATCTTATTTCTTATTTAGGGATATTTATGTAATTTTACATACATGTCTTCTTTTTTTTTTTACTTCCTTTTATTTTCTTTTTTACGAAACAACTTAACAAATTATTTTATTTTCACTCTCTTTTTTTTAACTTTTTTGTTCTCTTACTTTCTTTCTATTTTTATCTTTAAACCAAACACAGCCTAAGGCTTCTAAGAACCCTGCTGGAGGATGCTTCCACGTCTGGGTAGAGCTGTTCGTCTTGGCTGCCCAACCAGCCAGTATGAACTTACTTTTTAATTTATGATTAAGAGATTGGTGTAAGCCTTTTTCAAAAATTTAGTTAATTTCACTCTATATATTTGAAAGATTAAATTTATATTTTTAAATTTTTTTTTAAAATTAAATGGTCATTAGTTACGTCACCTGCATTTTTGTATAAAGATTTGTTTTTTCGTTGTTAATACCAGTGTCAGCTAACCATCGTTATCATATTTATAAATTTATTTATGAACCTTTTGTACGTTCTTTGACACATCACAGACCTTGTTTGTTTCTACTGAAACACAGTAAAAATAAAAATAAAAAAATTGGAGGTAAAGTAGATCATTTTTATTTTATTTATTTTTATTCAACTTATTTGGCTTTAATTGGACACGATTATTAAAAGTGTTAAAATTCTCTTAATCAAATTTTAAAGTAATAATTTTAAGTCTGAAGTCAAGATCGTTAATTAAAATGAGTTATTATAAACATATATTTATTTTTATTTTTATTTTATTTTCATCTCATTTTTTTATATTCCTCTCTTTTTCATCACATAACTTATTATATTTATCAGTTTTTGTCTCTATTTTTTCTTTTTTCTTTCTATTTTTCTTCTTTTCACCTCTATCCTCTCCAAAATGGATGTTTATCATTTTTCAATTAACATATATAACTTCTTACCAACTAATTTACATATTAAGTAGTTTCTATTTTATTCATTTGGCATAGTAAATAAATGAGGAGAGAGATTTTTTTTTTACGAAGATTACGTATATTTTGATTTTAGTAACCTACTAACTTAGTCCCTAAATTTGATAGTCGTTGTTACCATAATTTCTGAAACTAAAGAATTTTTTTAAAAAAACCTCGAAATTGTAATCCGTCAATTACGTTAGTATTAGGGAAATAATCCCTTTCACACACAAACAATGAGGATCATATGGGATACACAAATAACACCACATAATGAAAATAGCAAAACAACACAAAATTTAATGTGGTTTGGCGTCTTTGGCCTACGCCCATAGGAACATCTCAATATTTATTCATTCTCTCAAATATTTATGTCATTAAAATTTTCTGGACAAACTTGTGAAACTTTTTCTGCACATGACCCCCCTCTCTAGGTAGGGGTGATTCTTCTCAAGAATCTCTATCTATAGGCATTACATATTAATCTTAAAAGAAGAAACAAATTCCTAAAATAAAAACAATATCTTTAAATCTAAACAATATCCTAAGGATTTGAAATTGGAAACTTTAATTGTTCTTCTAACAATTCCTCTCTCAATTAAAATTTCTTAACTTCCTCTTCAAGTCTCGCCATTGAATGCTCGTCATATGCTTCCGCTCCACAAACTTTAGTGTGTTTTCCACCTTCGCTTCACGATTGTTAGATGGTGACTATTCTTGTACTTGTATCATTGTTAGCTATCAGGACATGCCACTTGATTTCCACATCATCAAGAAGACTTTCGACACAAAAATTTGCCCCGCCGTTAGCTACCAAGATATGTCGCTTGACTTTCAAGTTGCCATGAAGACTCTTGACACAAGGATCTCATACAAATCCACGATCAACTTCAATACTCGTCTAATAAGTCATTAGGCCGCATGAACCATCAGCTCTATACCACTATTGGGGAAACAATCTCCTTCATGCACAAATAATGAAGATCATATGAGACACACAAATGACACCACAAAATGAAAATAGCGGAAGAATACAAAATTTAATATGATTCAACACCCCTTGCCTATGTCCACAGGAATATCTCAATATTTATTCATTCTCTCAATTCTCAAATTCATGTCATTATAAGTTTTCTGGATAAACTTGCAAAACTCTCCCTTCACATGACCCTATTTCCAGGTCGAGGTGATTCTTCTCATATCAATAACCTGTATTTATAAACATTGCATCCTAACGTAAAAGAAGAAACAAATTCCTAAAATAAAAATAATATCTTTAAATTTAAACAATATCTTAAAAATTAAATAATATCTTTAAATTTAAACAATATTCTAAAGATTTGAAATTAAAAATTTGAATTATTTTTCCAACAATTAGTCTAACCATTGGAGTACCTCCATTAAGTGTAATTAATGTTCGTGCCTATGTGGCACGTTATGTGTAGATATGGCAAACCATGAAATACTCGTGGATGACAGGTGGCTGTGTAAAAAATGTAATGGTAATATTTTTCCTCTTTTATAAGTGTTCCCTCTTTCCCTATTTAGTATATTACTGAGCTTAGCGTTTTTGAAGATGGGTGGTGGATCGTAACTTGCACAAGGAGAAAATAGAAGAAAAAAGGCTATGGTCTCGGCCATGGTGAATATGCTACTTTAAGGGTAGATGGAGATCCAACGTGCAATATTGTTAATTGTTAATGTGGAAGAAGGGGGCTGTCATTTGCACTTCAAAAACATCAAGGGGCAGTTATTTCCTTAAATGTAATTTAAACATTTATAACAATAATCATCTTTCGTTAATAATTAATCCAAACACACACACACACTCGGTCTCAAACTTGAACCGTATGTTCCTTCCAATTCCGTAAACTAATGAAAATGAACATGTGAATCATGACACTACCATGGGTTGAAAAACCGAATGACGATAATAAGCGTGATACAAATTCGGTGATATTTCCGCTGCTAATTTTCAGTGTCCATGATCTACGGGATATTGGAAAAAAATGCACGTGGGAAAGAGTTTCTGATGTGCTGTTCCATTTTCGGCGGAAAGTTAATATCTATCTACAAAGTCAAAGAATTGAAAAAGACTGTAGGTGGGGAAAAGTTTCACATGCGGAAAGTTAATTTCCTTATTCATTGCACTTTATGATTAATTTGTTGTTCCATCTACAGCTTTAAATCTCATCTAATGTACTAATATCTATCTATAAAGTGCATATCTGGTGATAGTAGAAGAGTAATTATATAACCATAATAAATAATTTAGATTGTTTTAATTAATTTTAATTTTATTTAGTTATTTAAGTGTTATACGGTTGAAATTCATTTCTTTTACTTTCTACTAGATTATAGACCCCGTTGCACAGGTTTGTTTATATTATATATTTTTAATATTTGTAATTTTTTTAAATGTGTGTACGTAAATAAAATTAATTTTTCAAATATTTAGTGGTATATTAGATATAATTACTACAAAATTGTGGGTATTGTCTTCAAAAATATTTAGTGATATATAGAATTTATTTTAAGTTATTCTTTTTTCAAGTAATAATAATTATGAAATTACCTATATGAAATTTATAAATAAAAATGTAAATATATATATATATATATATATATATATATATATATATTTGAGTATTTAATTTTGTTATTGTAGATATTATATTAACATGTATTTTTGTGTTTTTAAAATTAATAACTTTTAACTATATTTATTATAAAAATAGTAGATAACTTGAAAAAAATAAATACAATGGAGGAAAAGACTTCATGAATTTGGTGCCTGGATTGATACAAGAATGATGCAGAATGATGCTAATTCTTACAAAATTATTGAAGAATTCTATTGCAGAATGATTGGCACTTTTAAGGAATGGTACCACAACCTGGGTACTGCCAGACAAGATCAAATTCACTAATTAAGTACAACTGCTGAAGTACTTGGAGTTCTGCACCAAGAATTTATCTAAGAATTTGATAAGATTTATAGAAAGTTCAAATAAGAATTCTTTGAGATAAAATGTTGTTCTCTTAAGATGAAAGATCTTGATAGACATTTCCAAATAATGACTCAGAGATTTTATCTCTTGAATTGATACAATAATCCTAGCCTTAAAAACACATTTGTTGCTTCATTGCCAAAAGAAATTTAACCTAAGCTCCATAGAGCGGCACAAGTAATCAATAGAGATTTCACAACTCTCACACTAGGACAAATTCATCAAATGACTCAAGAAGCTGTTGACAAGCTATGTAGACAGAATAAATTCATGACAGACATCATCAATCAGAAGGCCAAATATTCCAGAGCATGCAGAAAGCCCTATCTAGAAATTAAATGCAAAGAAAAAGACTGTGTTTGTTCCTCCAAAAAGAAAAAGGGCCAAAAATTCAACAAAAAAAGGAAAAAAAAGAAGAATTTCAAGTTCTTCAAAAAGTAGAAATATAGAGGAAAGAAGAAAGGACAGAGATGCTTCATTTGCAAAAAGAAAGGCCACTATGCCAAGAATTGTCCAAACAAGTCTGATAAAGCTGTCAAGATGATTAATACTTTAAATCTAAGTAATGAAAGCTGTCAAGATGATTAATACTCTAAATCTAAGTAATGAAGATGATGTTGAATCTCTTTATTCAGAACAGTGTTCTGGAGATGAAAATACAGCCTTTGCACTTCAAGATTCATCCACTAAAGTTGATGATACAGAATCAGCCTAAATTCTAATATTTTCATTATTGGAAGCTCAAAACATCAATCCTGTTGTCCCACAACCTTGTGTTGACATCGATATACTACCATCCAAGTATGAAAAGTCCATCAAAGCAATTGCTTATATGGATACTGGTGCTCAAAAAAGTATGATGGATCCCAGCATTTTACTTGCTAATTCATGGAAGAAAGAAGTGGCTTACTTCGTTGCAGTAGATAGAAAAATATTTAAAACTAAGCTGGTCACAAAGCTTCCTATTGGAATCAAATTCTTTCAAGATTGTGTTGTCTGGACTAGAATAATTGGAAGCAAATTGCCTAACAAAGACATCCTCATTGGCATGGATATTTACTCAATGGCTGATAAATTCCAAATCCTTCCCAAAGGAATCAAGTTCAAAAGAGAGTTTAAACCTTATTTTGAGACATTAAGGTTATTTTCTTTCTCAAAAGCACCTTTTGAATATAAAGAAACCAAGAAAAAGCTCAACACTCTCTGTGCTAATAGTCATGAAGATTTTTCTCATCCACATCCTTTGTGGAAAAATGAGAAGTTTTTCATTCAACTTCCATTCAAGATGAATGAAGACATCAACCCTACAAAGGCAACTTATCTAGGAATGAATCCTTCATATCTATTGCTAGCCAAGCAAGAATGCAATGAACTTCTAAGAAAGGACCTATAGAGCCTACCAAGTCAAATTGGGCTTGTCAAGCATTTTATGTGGAAAAAAGATCTGAAAAACTCAGAGGTAAAAAGAGACTCATGATAAATTATCAACCTCTCAATCATTTCTTCAAGGATGATAAGTTTCCTATACCAAAAGCCTCCTCCCTTCCTGTCCTAATTAGGAATGCACATGTTTTCTCAAAATTTGACTTGAAATCTAGATTCTGGCAACTAGGTATTGATCCTGCCGATCGATACAAAATAGCTTTCAGTATTCCAAATGCCTAGTATTAATGGAAAGTTCTTCTTTTTGGTCTCGAAGTTGCTCCATCCTTATTCCAAAAAGCCATGACCCGTATCTTTGAACCAATTCTTGACAGTATACTCATCTATATAGATGATATATTGTTATTTTCCAAAGATCATATCTCTCATAAAGAACTCCTAAACAAATTTTGCATATTGGCACAAGAACATGGAATCATACTTTCTAAAAGAAAAATACATTTAGCCTAGGCAGAAATGGATTTTCTTGGATGCATTTTACTCAAAGGTCTTACCAACCTTAGCCTCACGTAGCTGAAGAATTACTCAATTTTCCAGATGAAAATTTGACTATTAAACAAATCCATCAATTTCTTGGAATTCTCAACTATATCCGAGACTTCATACCATAGGCTGCAAAATACACCAGCCAACTCTCTAGATTGCTGAAGAAAAATCCCCCACCTTGGGGACCAAAACAAACAAAGGCGATCCAAGAATTAAAGAAGATGTCTCAAAATCCTCCTGCCTTAAAAATCCTTGGCACAGGGAAAAGAATTTCGCAAACAGATGCAAGTGATCATTTCTAGGGTGCAATGCTTATTGAAGAAATTGATCATAAAAGGTACTATTGTGGTCATGCTAGTAGACAATTCAAAGAAGCTGAAAAGCACTATCACACCACATTCAAGGAGGCATTAGCTGTAAAAAATGGAATCAATAAATTTGATTTCCATCTTCGAGGATACAGTTTTGAAGTCCAGATGGATAATTCCTCATTTCCAAAAATCCTTGAATTCAAAAGCAAGATGCTACCTGACCCTCAAATCTTGAGATTAAAAGATTGCTTTTCAAGATATGACTTCACTGTTAAGCACATCAAAGGAAACCATAACTTCATCCCTGATTTTCTCTCAAAACCTTCAAAACCTGTCCAAGCCATCACTAGCCTAAACAGTTTTCCACTTATTCTAATGGTTAAACCTTTACCCAACAAAGCCAAAACTGTCAGAATTCTCCCTCCAGGATTAGATAAATCTTCCCCTCTGGAAGAAATTTAAAAATTTGCCAGAACCCATTATTTTTACTCTCTTCATAAAACAATGACAGGCAAACATGTTACACCAAGTGTTTTCAATCCTAATACTCCTTATTTAGGAATCAGTGAACTGTTCTGTGCACTAGGATTTAATATCAATGAAGATACTCTCTGGAAGAAACAAGATTACTATTTGTGGACCTTATTGGAATGGTTTTCTCCATTAAATTGGTGGAGAACTGAGTTAAGGAAAATCCTCGAGTTTGCAAAATTCAGAGGCAAATCAGATGATGTAATAGCTAAGATGACAACAATTGCCATCATCCATCATCCTTATTTCCGGTATTCTAATGGCACCATATGGTCCAAAAATGAAGCTTATATTTGGGATACTTTTGACATCTATCCTATGGATTTAAGCTACAAGATCCAATTGACTCAATGTAACACCCTAAGGGGCATTACTGTAACTAATTCTAGATTTCAAAAAACAAACTTAAAAAAGGTAGAAACAACATACAAATGTTACTCATAAATATAATTAGATATTATATACGAACAATACAACAAAAAAACATACATGCCAAATATAACTTATCTATCACCCGAAGGTATCGTACAAAATATAAAGAAGAATACAAAAACATAATATAAACTAGACTACATTTTTTTGCATGTGACTCCAAGCTCCATCTACGCATGTCTTCACCTGTATCCTGAAAAAAGGGAAACTTAAAGGAATGAGACATAATGTCTCAGTGAGTGCTCTAAGGACTCTACGGCTGGGTTAGACTCTTTTGTTCGGACAACCCTCACCATTTATCTTTTATGGCTTTAAACTCACTAGGTCTCTCATAATTCGCCATACCTACGGTCTAATTTACACCTTTTAATCTTCAATACTTTTTGTGTTAACTACTCTCTCATTCTCCTGACTGTTATATTAGTTTACTATCTCATGCTCAACCTAAGAACTCTTTCTTACCCAAAATGCTCTATAGTATTTAAACCCTTCATGTTTAGATTTTATTTTTCTTTCTTTTAACATTTAAGGTTGTTCTCTATGGGTCAAGTCTAAGGTCATAGACATTCTAAAATACTTTTGACCCTCCCTTAACACTCACCTTAATATCGTCATTTTGTTCTTTCTTATTTGTCTTATACCTTTCTATTACGCTGTGTGGGGATTCACTCTTTCTTTACCTCATTCACAATTATTATTATCCAACTATGACCCTCACAACACTATCCTAGGGCCTAGCCTCTCACTTATCCTTGAGGTAGCAAACACAATTTTAATTAGAAGCATACATTTATTTCACATCTTTTGCCTAGTAACTAGACATACACATCGTTTTGTTTCATCAAGCAAGCATGACATACATGCATAACATGAGCACATATACATAATCTTGACAATTTATCACAATATACAATCACATTTTCACACGTGTACACATTACATCATTCGCTTATGAACAAAGTCACATAGAATTCACATAATTACAATGTAACACACTTCAACATATCACACTTCAACATATCACACTACAACAAGATACATATGTGTGCTATGTTCCTAAATCACTACTCATGTACATGTGGTACCAACCTAAACTTTTCGGAAAGTAGACTAGGAGTAAATGCAGGCCATAAGAAGCATCATCCGTATCGATGCCTTCGGCTTTCGCACCCTCAACTAGCATGATATCCCCTGGTGACTAATCAGGGTTACCCAGTTTTGCCAGTACGCCCAGGCTCCATGGGATCAGCATGGACCATTGGAGTTTTCCTAACCGGATAACCCCCAAGGCTAAGGTTAAACAACCCATCACGGCCTCCACCAGTCAGATTCCTACATACTTTCCTCATCACATAACTCAAATGTTATGATGCATGGTCACATATAATGCTTACAGCTTTCATAGACTTTTATCATGAATCATAGGCACAATTTCATATCACACTCATTTTTTTCAAAGTAAATAACAACCATACAATATAAACTTAACAAGACATTAAAAAAAACAAATAACAATGAGTTAAACATTGTCAAAAGGAGTTCATAAACACAAGGAACGTAATAGCAAAAGTCGTATTTGTCCAGCGGTCCAGCGAACCCGCCTAACAGGTCTGCGCTGGAACCCAACCCGCCCAGCGGGTATTGCACCCCGCCCAGTGGCTCCGCATCAAGACCCAACCTGCCCAGCGGGTCTGCACGCCCAGCGTCAACGCGAAATCCAGTATTTGAAGAAAAGTTACCAAAAGACTATCTAATCTATGAACTCCTTATTTCCTCACGATTCCTTCAAAACCCATCAAATCCCTAATCTTAGGCATAAGGAGGGGGAAAAGGTAAATAGATGAAAAATAACAACATAAAAGACAGGGAAGAATACGGGGGAGAGCACTCACCTTTGTGGACATGCAAAGTTGAGTTCTAGGGTTTGGATTCTCCGGTTTCTATTATTCCTCCTTCTCTTTCTCTTCTTCTTCCCTTCTTTTCCTCATTCTCTCTAACTTTTTTCTTCTTCTGTTTTGTGACGGCTAAACCTAACCCTCCTTCTCTATTCCCTTCTTATAACATGTGGGTAAGTATGTAGTTTAGTGGGCTTTAGTCCCCTATTGGGCCCTAGATGCTCTTTTGAGTTCTATGATAATATTCCTACTAATTTATAATACTAAGGTATTAATAACAATAATAATAATAATAATAACAACAACAACAAATTATACAACAACAATAATAAATATAATATTAATAAGAATAGAAACAGTAATAATAAGAAATATAATAAGAATAACTTTTAAGGCATCTTTTGTCTGATAACACAAGGGAAGGGTTCTACTAAGAATTACCTCGTGGTTTATTTTTAGTACCTAAAATTCAGGGTGTTACACTTAACACCTGCAAGAAATCAATGGATACACTATTCCTCCAGATGATCCATTCTAACCAAGTTCATCCCATCAGCCAAATATGACAAATCCAACAATAGACACTGAGATGACACCTGTAAAAGAAGAACCTCCTCCATACTTTGAAGATTCTCAGGATCTGAATGTAGAGATTATGGATGCAATAATGTATGAACAAGAAAAGCAAGCTCAAAATGACCGTCCGTGGTGGTACACTCTGTATGGTAGTGTTACGTCTGAAGAAAGGCAACAGCTTAACCTGACAGCTAGCCAGAATTCACGGGACTAATAAAACATACTAAGTCAAGACTCCTTTAAGACTTTTTTGTCTTATCTCTAACGGGAATAAATAAAGTTACTTTAGTGTCTATACTATAAAGCAAGTATGTTTGAAAATTAGATCCCTCATGCTTGTAAACAGTATTACTGTAGTTTGTCATATTAGGTAATCTTATCTTATCAGATAAGAATCTACTTTTGTAATAGTAACAGACAATCATGGCATAGGTGATGTAAGCCATGACGTTTGTAAATTATCCGGCCTTATCCTCCTTCTATAAATAGAGGGAAGCGCCTCAGTTGTAATCATCGAACATCTACCCTTGTAATAAAATCTTTGTGTTCAGAACAATGAGTTCTCTCTAACTTTATCTTTTCTCTCTGAAAGCCTAGTATAATGTTTTTATCAGTCTCCTCTTCTGAGAAGCAAATATGCTCTACACTTGCCCTTCCGAGGGATCCTATATATAAGAAAACTTTTGACAACTGATCCATGAATCTATTTACGATCCTTTTATCTTTAAAAATAAGATTGGCGTTGATCGTAAGATTGAGTCTTGTAGCTCTAGAATGCTTAAGAATGACTCATAGAAAATGATAGCTTATGCTGTGTTCTTAAGGGTATGAAGGCTCTTGGCCTGACATGGTATCAAAGTCTCTTATTTTTCAAAAAGAGGATGAATATGATAGTGATATTATATGCAGTGAGTAAGAGAGAACCAGACACAACCAAGGAACCCAACCTAAACACTTCAGGAAACTCTACCCAGCCTATAATGCTTACTTTGTATTTATTTTTTAGTAGATAACTAAAAATGAGAAAAATTCAGTGATACACACCACCTATGCACAAAAGTCAAAGGAGTTAATTTAATTACCATATATTATTATTATGAATAACATTATTTTAAAAGATAAAATGAAAAAATACATACAATAATAGAATATTTTTATTCTTATAGTAGAAATATAATTATTATTCAAAAAGATATAATGAAATTAATTATGTATCATACTTAATAAATACATATAATAATTAATATTATAAGAAGAAAAAATCTATTTATTTATATATTTACAAAAGTACTAAATTAACAACATTAAAAACTACATTAATTTTATCTTAAATTCATTTTATTGTTTTAATTTTATTGCTTTAAAATATGTTTTATGAACAATAATAACTAAAGATATATTTCATTATTTATATATTTTAATATTAATTAATTGATTGTTATTTGTTTCATAAATAGTTCTTATGATCTATTAATTCATATTTATGTAACATTTTTTCATATTTTTTAGCTTTTTAATTTATTTATAAATATTTAAAAAAATTATTAATTTTCATGTTTTGATATTTTTATTCGATGTTTGAATTTTGAAATAACTTTTAGGAAGTCTCGTATAAGTTAACACCGACATTCAACTTCAAATTTCTAAACTAATTTTAGAAAAATTTCAATACTTTATCAATTTAGGATATTGCAAAATCAAAATTAGTAGACTATTTATAATTTTTTTTCTTTGTATCTTTTTAATTGACATATAAAATTAAGTCAATAATTTTTTTTAGATTTTATTCAAATAAAATTTGTGTTTGGTGTTAACAATGCATTTTTATTACAGTAATTGACTATTTTGAATAAAAGAATCCTTGTTATTATTATTGTTGTTGTTATTATATCAACATCGATATTTAATACCATAATAAGTCATTATGCATTATTTTTAATCAAAATTGATTTCATGTTTCACTATTACAAACCCAAAGAAACTATATTTATTATTTTTATGATGGTAATTGACAATTTTGAATATGAAAGAATCATATTTAATTATATTTATCACATTTAACTTTAGTTATAAAAACAGTTTTGCAAAAAAAAAAAATCAACATTTTATCAAATTAAGGTATTGCAAAATTCAAAATTGGTAGGCTACATATCAGTTATCATCAATGCTATTGCTAGAATGTTTTTTTTTTTGTATTTTTTAAATATTGACATATAAAATTGAGTCAATGTATTTGGTTGCACAAATATAAACATATTTATCTCTAACATATTTTTTTCTCATACATCTGAACTTCAAAAACTCATTTTGACTCTTCTTCATGATTCTTCTTCATCTAGTTGCAACCTAAAACAAATTGTAACAAAAATAAAGGTTTTCATATTTATGGTCTCAAAGTATATTAGAATTTTCTATATACATTTTATCTAAATTTGTTGCTATTTGTTAACATCACAAAATTATTAATCATATATATTTTTCCTTCTTGCAAAATATTCTTGACCTTATGTGCAACATTTCTCTCTATAATAGCATATATATAATTGCTCTAAAACAATTGATATAAAAATTTAGCATAAAAGAATATATTGAGCAAAAACGCAATGAATAAATACCAAGAAAATCACTTTAAATTTTGTTAAAAAAAAAAAGAGTGTTGATCAATAGAATAAAGTTGTGCAATGATATCATTATCTTAAAAGCGATTTTCATCCCATTACTCCTCAAGGCTAACATAGATAGCATATTCTTAGAGGCCAAAAATAATGATTTTTTATAAATATTTATCAAGAATACAGAGAAAAGAAATATTAGAGTAGAATGAAAAGAGAAAAGATAAGATTTTTTTTCCTTTTACTTAAGCTTATATAAAGAATGCAATTTATCAATTCAATGGCCAACTGTTAGAAACGATAATATAATATTGATTTTAATTAACAACTATAAATAATATTAAATTTAAAAACAATTTCATTCATTCTTTTACTATCATTAATAATAATTTAATATAATTAAATCCGTTAAATTCGATCATTTTAGTCCATTAAAATTACAAATAAAAAAAAATAGTTCCTCCATTCATTAAAATTAATGTTAATAAGAATTAATTCGACTTACTAATAATTTTGTTAGAAACTAAACATATAATTCTCTTTTTACACACTAATTACGTAGCAAAAATGTAGAAAAAAATAAGTAAATGAATAATTAATATCTTGACACTTATAATCTTAAGAAAATAAAATAGTTTTTTTTTGTTTTTATTTGAAAGCAAAGTGTCTACAATAATCATTACATACTTTATGATAGGATTAATCAATCAAGTGGTTAAATAAACCTTTTACTGTAAATGCAACCATCTACTATAAATTTTCTTTCTTTTCCCACTTCAACTATGAAATTGGAGGCTTTAATATAATATTATTATGATGTAGTTAATATAAAAAAAAATAATGGAAATTAGAATAAAAGGGATTAAAATGCTTACTGGCAGTCAGACTTAAATAAGAGAAAAAGAAATCAGGAACTACTGAACTCAAAATAAAAGGAGCCAATAGTTTGCTTGAGTTTATATAGAGAATGCAATCTATCAATGAAATAAAAAAGCCAAAAATGATAATATAATATTAATTTTAATTGATAGTTATAAATAGTATTAAATTTAAAAACAATTTCATTCTTTGTTTTAATATCATTAAATACTAATTTAGTATAATTAAATTCGTTAAATCTGCTAGGTCATTGTGTAACGACTCAACTATCGCTACTAAACAACTTGACTAAACCTACTCTTACTGTCATATCATGTAAATGAAAATCATAACATAGATACATCTGAAACATACACATACTAAGAGATTCACCCATCTCTCCTACTGTCATACATCATTGCCTATACAACTTACATTCTAACGAAAGAATGGGGATATCACCAAGCCATGCCATATCCAAACAATATACATCACCGGGGGGAAAGGGACACAAAACACACTACCTATAGCTGGTCACACTATACAACCCTATATCAAAAGAATGAGAATGAATATACAACAAAAGAAGCAAAAGCTTGACTCTTTAAGCCACACGTGTCTAGCTCGCAACTCCATCCTTAGCTCTGAGAAGTCGAGTCCACTAAAGTATCGCCATCTGCTCCCACGTCATAAGATGTGGTCATCATAAGCACACCAACACAACAACAACAACAAGACATCCAACCAATAAGAAAACAAGGCAAGGGTAAGCTTACAAAAACCACAACATAGCATATGAATTCTGAAACCATCAACATATTCTCAACATTCATACTCATACGCATATATATGTATGTATAAATACACACACACACACACACACACACACACACACACACACATATATATATATATATGTAGCATTTATTCACATGGCAAAGAGTTCTTAGTCCAGAACTCCACATCACAACTAATCTGCCATAACTATGTCAATCCATGATGACACAACTCTCGAGAGATTTCACAACATCTTAGGCGATCAGCTAGGTCTCACCTTCTACTATGGCCTATCTAAGCACCATTCAGGGATTGCCAAAACTCTGATATGCGAATAAGCTTAGTGGTATGTCGGGATAAGTATATGTGGGTGGTCGCTCACCGCGATACAAGGCCTGCACCACCTTGGCCCTCTACAGAATCAACCATCCACTCATCCCCATAGGCCCATCCTTTAAGACCCCACGTCTTATCCAGACACTAGGTTGGAGGCTCGTCTAAGCCGCAACTTGTAATGCTTAACCGTTTTCAGGATCGAAGACTGTCCCCACAAACCAACACAAGACTTTTCAGCGTACTTTGTCCTCACTCACACGCTTCCTGGGAAACTTCCCAGTAGGTCACCCATCCCTAAATTGCTCCAAGTCAAGCACACTTAACTATGGAGTTCTTAAGTGATGGGCTACCGAAAAGTAGATGCATCTTGTTGGTATAGGTAGCACTTATTAATTCCTTTAAGCTATCCTCAACTGTATAGTCCCATACTTGCACAGCCTCTAGATCCCTCTCATTCGGGTGTGTATTCGATTCATTCATGTACCCCTCCCGCTGGAAGCCTGCCAAGAGCCACTCCTTGTTCGTGCCTCATCTCTTTTGCACCGGCGATCACTCCCTACCCTCATCAGCGCCTGGGATGTTACACAACTCTTGTCAACCATCCAACATACATGCCTACCCACACAATGACATGAGGCCCATCACAACCTCAGCCAACAACATATGCATAAAATGCATGTATCACGACACCACAACCACTCAACAATAACCAAACAACATATATATGTGTGTGTGTGTGTGTGTGTGTGTGTGTGTGTGTAGTAACACAACACCACATGGACCCGACCAGCACCATATGTGATCCACAACCACTACCAACACCATGCAGGCCTAAATCCAGCCTTAAGATAGTCAATAGGTAAGGCCCTATCCAAGCAGCACATACCTTATAAGAAATTTCATATCACAACTCATACACAACTAATGGAGGTCCTATCCCAGCAACCTGCCACTCAGGGCCCTATCCAAGCAGCCCACATCTAATGGGTGAAACCCAAACAACAACACTTATGACAAGTGGAGGTCCTATCCAAGCAACCTACAACTTCTCTCACATTCTCATCCTTAGACTCACACTAGGAGTCCTTCTCAACCATGTCTCACACAACTACACTTCCATCATTGATCAACAACAAAACATTGCATTCGCTCAGCGACCTACATGCTCGCTCAGTGAATAAAGTATATTTATTGTTGTTATTATGATAATTGGTGGTTTCGAATATGAAAGAATCATATTTAACTTTATTTATCATATTTAACTTCAGTTATAGAAATAATTTTTCAAGAAAAAATTAACATTTTATCAAATTAGGGTATTGCATAAGTCAAAATTGGTAGGTCGTATATTAGTTATCATTGATGTTATTGCTAAAATGTTTTCTTTGTATTTTTAATTAACATATAAAATTAAGTCAATAATTTTTTTGATTTTATTCAGATTCAATTTTTGATTGGTGTTAATAGTGCAAAAAATATATGTAAAATAAAATAAATTCATGAAAATTGAGTTGAGTTTAATTATGTAAAAAAATTCACTAAACATATTTATAAAATCATTACTTTTAATTACTATTGTTTGTGAAATATATTTTAAAGTAATGAATTTAAAAAAAAAATCAAGCATAAGTAATAATAAATATTTAATGTTACTACTTAATATTAAAATTATTAAAATTAATATTTAATTATCAAAATTATATGATAAATAGCATGTTACAACTTAATATTAAAATTATCAAAAATAATATTTAATTATCAAAATTTTATAATAAATAGCATTAATGTGAATAATTTAATTCTTCATTAAATACAATTAGGTCCATTAAATTTTGTTACATCCGATGGCTATTATAAAGTTCAAGTTTTGATCAATGGCTTATGTTTGTTCAAATATCCTTTACACACACATATATATAAATATATAGATTCTCTCATTTGATACGTGACCGATTAAAATATAGAAAATATTTGAACTATAATGATCTAAAAATGTGTTTTGATCGTATTGACTTAATTGTTATATGGACGATGCTTGTGGATAAATTATTGTTTTTTAAGACAACAATAAATATTAACAGAAATATCTTTTCATTTTAAGGAAATTAATGACTTGAATATTAGGTAGAATCACGATAGATATAAGACCTGTCTTTTATAATCTGTGCATAAGTGGTTGATAATCTTAAAAGAGAAATTAAATTTAAATTCAATTTAAGTAAATAATTAATAATATTTTTGTGTAAATTTCAATAGAGTTTTCTACAGAAATTGAGCTTGCTCAAATTCCAACAATGCAGAGATACACTGTGAAGGCTAACAGTGTAAGATCTGCAGCATGTTGATCCTTAATTAAGTGATTGAATAACCAACAAGAAGAATTAATTTAATTTATAATGAAAAATAGATAATAAAAATTATATGTTGTTCTTGTTTGAGATTCTGCAAAGATTTCTGCAAGAATCTAATTTGTGATGATATTTGCCGAGTTGGTACTTATTTGTACAATTGATGAGCAGTACAAGACCATGGAATTTAATTATAATTAACTTTAAATTAATTATGATTAGATTGTATTTAGTTTGATAGCTTTCCTGACCCAAAGGGTTTAAAACATTAGGTTTTTCTTTGTTGCCATTTAGGACCATTTATCGAAAAACCTATCAGATAAAGAGAACTGACTGTTTGACTGCTACAAAGGCAGATCAAATATGCCTTTAGATATATTAGTGAGTCATAAACTCATTGATACTTTAATTCCAATTAAATTATCTTAATTAGTTTGAATGTCAAAAACCCTAAACCTAATTCGCTAAATTCTGATATTTGACCACGTTTTCTCTATCAATGTGAGAAATTAAAATTTTTTACTGGCTCAATGCATGACTACTTGTCTTAGTCCAACTAAACTAGATGACTAATTTGTATTTCATAAATAAACTAGCCTAGTTCCATCGTAACTATACATCAAATCCTAGTTAATATCTAAGTATGATAACATATCTTGTAAATTGTACCCAAAGTGTACCCTAATGTATCAAAACCACTTTCTACCCCTTGTTTCTCCCTTCTTGAATGTACCCCCTTGGCTTATAGGAGAAGTTGATGGTTTTTTTTAATATTTTATTACCCAAAGCCTGCTCATTTGTCAATTACTTAACTACCCTCCACCTTGCTACTTAAGTTATAACTTAATCTAAGTTTTAAGACACTCTCCTTCTCCCTTAAGAGCTCAAAACTGTGGCACCTAAGAGCTCTCCCTCTGTCACTCTCAAAAACTCTCTAAGTGTGAGAAGGGTTCTAAAAGAATAGAAGGATTTTAGTGTTGGTCTTGGTAAGTCTCTCTCCTACTTTCATTCCCTCTTTTTCCTTTTACATTTTCCTCTAAAGATCTCATGATTCAAATTGTTTTTCCTTGCTTCCCTTGGTTAAAGAAATTACCTAAGGTTGTTTGGTAACTTAGGTTGTCCATTTGTTATCATTGTTGAAGCTTGTTCAAGCCAAAGTCCAAAGCAACCACCCATCTCACCATTTTCTTCTTAAAGGTCCTGTTTTGTGAAATCTTTGGAGGTAAGGAAAGCTAACCTTTTTCTTGTGTTTGGACTGTGGTTATTCTTTTTTTGGTGTGTTTTTTGCTTATAAATATTGTTGGTATTTTTAAAAGTTTCAAACTTGGTGAAAAAAAACATTTTTGTGTATGTGTGTTATATGTTCCTGATGCTGTTTCATTTTTCTACCTAAACATGGTTCACTATTTTTACGATATCTAGAGATGTAGTACCGTTTTCTATTTTTAACAATTTTTAAAAACTGAAGGTTGTACTTGTTTTCTGACTAAAAGTGGTTTTGAAAACCATGAATTTTCAAAAATTATATAAAATCGTGTAGACCTTTGTTTTTAATAGCCTTGGTCATTTTGAAAAGGATTTTAAGTGTACTTTCATAACATAAATGACTTGAAGTCTGTAAAGTTTTGTTTGGATATGAAAAATAGCAAAACATGTTCGTTGTTCCTCCAGCAGGTCATCCTAACCTTACTATCTTCTTATTTTTATATCTTTTTTTTTTTAGATATTTGCTTGAGGTAATCTTTAATATTTTAGAAAATAGACAAAATTTCCCTTTCGACCATATATGGATCTTGTTAAGAAAAAAGTTTTTACTAGTTCAAAATAATTTTCAAAACAGAGGCCAAAAACTAACAGCTATTGGAGTCTGTTCTAAAAATAAGTTTCATAACTTTTTATATAACTTTATAAAAGCACTATGTCTTGTACTTAAAACTTAATTGTTAATCTTTGAAAATAAAAGTTAAATATGGATTTCAATAAAATGTTTTATTTTCTATTTTATGTATTTTAAAATGTATTTTTGGAAATTTAATTAAAAAGGGATTAATGGTAAGGCTTATAAAACTATGTTTTATAAAAAGCTAAGACCTAACTTTTAAATTGGTGCTTTTAATTCAGAAATCTTTATCTAAATTATGCTAGAAACAAAATTATTTATCTTGTAATTGTTATATAAGATTGGATAGAAATGATGTTTTCTTCTAAAACCTTTTTAATCTAAATAAGTGGATTTAAGACAAGTAACATGGCCTTTAAAACAAAAACAAGTAATAAAAGATTTAAAATAAATTGTTGAAATTAATAAGGTGTTCCTAGAAGGAGGATCTTAGTATATCCTCATTGGGATCGCTCTAGATAGGATCTTATAAAAGGGCCAACAATGGATAAGGCCCTTTGTTGTGGCACATGATGATGGGCTAGTGTTGGATTGGGCTCAGTGTTGTGACACATAGGGATGTTGTTTCATGAGGATAAATTAAGTGAACCCATGATGCAATGAAAAAAATTGAGACTTGATGGCATGTTGATTATGTTGTGAAACTGTTGATAAAGGCTTATCTGGGTGTGAACGATAAGCGATTATTGATATATGTTGCCATCAATGTCTGTTTACGATGAGTTGTTTGTCATGCATGCATGCATTGTTGTATGAGCATGTGGTATCGAATGTGTCAGTATTCACAGGATCGTGGTACTAGCCGGCTATGAAAGCTTGAGGACTATGAATGGCTCGATTCCATAAGAGACCGAGGCCTTACAAACCCTGGGTCATGGTGGCGATTCCCCTATACAAAAATCTTGACAAAGTGCACTGGTTCCCATGATTAGTGGCTCGTATTCCCCAAATGGTTTAGGCACATATCGCTTTGAGAACCCTTACCATGATTAAGGAATATTTTGGCTAATTGCTCAGTTTTTAGATTTCCATGGAAAGTCTAGGTTCATGGTTTGCATTATATACTTGGTCACACTTTAATCAAGAATAATGAAATGGAAACCCTATGTATGCTTATGTGCCATAATTGAATGTATGCTTTACCTTATGAATTGGTATGATGTATGCTTTGAATGTTATGTTTGTTCTTTTGGGTAGCTTATCCTTACTTGTGTGTTTTATGTGTGTGTGTGACTATGATGATCATAATGATTTGTTGCGCAGGAGCAAATGGACGGAGATCTTCCTAGACCCCGAGTTCTCTTTTGCCTTTTGGGAGTGCATATTTGTACTGAAGGATGATGCCGTCTGAATCTCATTACGGTCAATGGACGACAAGATGGAGGAATCGTCTATATATATATATATGTGAGATCCCGACACCCCTATAGAGCTTAGAGGAGTTACTTTTTGATACTTTCGGCGACCTTATAGCTTCTTTCGCTTGGCGTCGCCAGATGCCCCTAGAGGCAAGAGGCCTACATATATAGAAGTGGTAGAGGCAACTCAAGCTATACCACTCGCTATGTACCTAGAGCTTTGGTTATAGAGATGAGATCCATATCGGGTCATTCCTCTTTGGTTATGTAAGTCAGTTGTTATGATCAACCTATATTAGGGAGTGCCCATATGTATAATCACCCTCCCCTCCTCAAGCTGCATTCGTAGGTTGGTCACCTGTACTGACACACACTTCACCTCAGGGTATGTTTATTTATTGTATACATGTAGTACTGACATTTCCATAATTATGAGATTTCCTTATTTTATGCTCATTGATGTAGATTCTGATTTCTATTCTAAGTTGGCATTAGTATTAGAGAAGTATATTTTGAAGTTGCAAAAAAAAATTCCACTCATTTTCATAAACAAATTAATAAGAAAGCTTTCATAAAAGAAAAATAAAAATTGGGTCCTAGTTATGTTAATCGAGTTTCCCTGTGACGAAGTTGGGTCATTACAATAGAAGGACCTGAATGTAAATGAAAGAAAACTTAGAGGGTCCAATTGCAACAATTACAACTTAAGAAACCAAAATTACACAATCGCAATACCTTAAAAACTAAAAATGTAATTAAACTTATAATCAAATATACTTATACAATACATAAAAGAAACTTACTAATTATTTATTATCTAAATCTATAGCACATTTAAAATAATAATTTGTCCAAACATTGAAATTGTATTATATCCTTAATAGTACAAAAAAAGACTTTTCACTTTAGTTGTTTTCAAGTTTTTAGATAAGTTCTAAATGGGATGTAGAACCAACCAATATAAAAAGTGAATACTTTCTAAATTTGTTCCAAAATTAATGTAGAAAGTCACTTTCTACATTGGTTGTATTGAGAATCAATTGAAAAAGTACTCACTTTCTACATTAGTTGTTATCATAATCAATATAGAAAGTTCTCTTTTTGTGTTGGTTTTACAACTGATGTAGAAGATGACTTTCTACATCATTTATGATAACAATCAACGTGTAAAGTTTATTTTTAAAAAATAATACAACTATATTACATTCATGCACTGTACAATATACTAATTCAAAACCTACAAATAAAGGAAAGCAAATAAATATAGAAACACTACAAAAAAAAAAAAGGTGATTACCTATGGCCAAAAGTCGTTGGTATAGCCATAATACCATTGGTAACACAGGTTTTTCGACGATGTACTGACACACATATCAATTGGAAAAAGAGGCCTCGGTAACTTTTTTTTCGACCGCCAAAGGAAAATATCGTCAGTACTTAGCGACAACCAAGTTGTTAGTATTTTTTTTTAGTTATTAATGATTGAAATTTGTGAGTAATTACCAATGGCCAAGCTTGAGGTAATTAGGTAATATTTTTTGACAAAAAGTCATCAGTAATAAACCATTCTGTCGAAAAAGAAAACTATTTAAAAAATACTATTTTTAGATTATTTTAGTATTACATGATTATAATTACAATTTATTATTCTATATTAATTATAATTAATTTCAATTGTAATAATTCTTAAATAATTTCAATTATATATTAATAAATATTAATTTTTATTAATATTAATTAAAATATTATTCTAAAAAACAAGCCACAAATAAAATAAATCATAAGATAATCTATTAGTCCTCACAAATCATAAAACGAGTAATGATAAATATAAAACATAAACCATAAAAAACCTACGATCTAATAATTCAGATAACGCTCATCCAAAAAATCATCTAGTGATGTATCCTTCTCTATGGTGCATTGCTAAGGTTGAGGCTAAGGCTATAGGTCGTGTACCATGGGCTGTTGTTGTGGTGATGTCAAACTCTACAAGATCTTATCTTATCGTGCTAGTATCATCTGCATGAGTTTCATCATCTCTTCTTGTCATGTCACTCTTTGCCTCAACTTGGCAATCTCAACGAAATCTATAAAAAGGGAGCTCTTACTGGTGGACCCTTAGCTAAACTCAAAAAAAAAAATGTTGGACACCCTTCATCAATAATTGTTGACAAGGTCTCCAACATTGTATAGGCAACCCCTATTCTTGTTGTCGATAACCTCCACTCACAAACCCAACTCTAGACGCTCCTCTACCTTAGGATCAATTAGAGTGGAGGTGGGAAAGGAAGAGGTTGTCTGAGTCTTGTGTTAAGACAATTGCCTCATGCTCCTACTATTATGGATAAACACACAAATTAGGGCATAATATAATAAAATAATACATTATACAAAAATAAATATAAAAATGAAGGAAAAATACTTGAATGCACCTTGAGTGCTCATCTACAACTTGTCGATACTACTCTTAGGATGGGTCTGATGATGGGGCTCATTAATCTTTATGCTACAACATAACTCTCTAGCCTACAACATATGATATAATATATAATAATTACATAGCATTAAGATTAAAAATGAAAAGTTAAAGATTGAGCTTTTAAATATACCATCAAAAGAGCAAGCTCAACTTAGGTGATGGATCATCCTGTGTACAGGCTCCCACCTTTTTTTGATGCCATATTTTTCTTTGCTTAGGCTAATTTTTTCTAGAAATCATCCAAAGCCTAGTGAGCACAAAAGGCGTCCCTAACTCCCTCTCCTATCTAGTCAAGACATTGTCCCAACATGCGAGCATCCCTAAGCATATCAGAGAGGCGATGAGAGGCTTTGTGGTGGAAGTTTTGCCCACCTACGCGTCATCCTCAACTCTCTACATGACTTTCTCTTCTAGGAGGAAAACATAAATGATATTTATTTTAATATAAGTTAATAAAATAGTAAACTAAACAACATATTGATTAAATTTAAATTTGCAACTTTCCCTAAAAACATTTAGGCGTGCACTCTTATCTTTCCCCTTTTACTTTCCCTATCTAGTCCAAAGGGATCAAAGCTGCATTTTAATAACTCAGGTGATGGCCTTCAATGTCATCTTCGAAGGAAAGAACCTTTATTGTAAAAACCATATCAAACATAAATTTCTTACCCACTAAAAATTGTACTAAAAATGGAATAAATTTAATTTATTTTGATTATTTCTTGCCCGTTAATGATTGGATAAATAATAGGTTGACCATCAACTATGACTTCATAATCATCGTCCTCTGGGGTAAGGAATAACTGCCATTATCTTCTTTTCCTCATGGTCATGTAGGGTCTCCTCCGTCCCTGATTTTGTGTCGTACTTGGGGTGGACATCATAGAGATACCTGGGGATGTCCCTATTAGAGTATATGTTGTTGTTGCTCTAGGGGCAATTGGTGGAGGGATAGTTGGCATAGGCATGAATCTGATCATGATGGGCATGTGTTGCAGTGGAGGTACAAGCAACAATGGTCGTGGAACAAATGATGATGGAGTAGATGTTGATAGATCGAACATGAATCCACATGCAACACTATGAGTCACGAGTTGCAGTCTAGTACAACGACGACCCAAAGCATCATCGATGACAACCTTCCTCTTGTCCATACCATCAGCTAGTGGTCGAGGCAGGTCACCTCCTCCTAATGCCATGTCTATATAGAGAGAGCAACTATGATTATTGTTATGTAATTTAATTTTTATTGTTTAATCTTTTATGAGACTTAACATGTATCTAAATTTTGTGAGACTTAATATATATTATAGTTAAGTCCTAATTTTTAATTTATTTTATGTTTAATCCATTTTTAAAATTAGTTAAATATTTAATCATTTTTTATTTTATTATTTAAATTTACTTAAATTTTTAAATTTATTACTAATATTAATACTATTAATTTATTACTAATTATCAAATTTATTAATAATTATTAAAATATTCTTATTAATTTATTAGTAATTATGAGCTTTATTACTAATTATTATATTTAACTTATTAATTTTTATTAATAATTGTTAGGACAAAAGACAAATAATAGCCCTCAATTTGTTTTGATTATGAATTAATAATTGTTAGGACAAATGACAAATAATAGCCCTCAATTTGTTTTGATTATGCCAAACAAACCATATGTTCTTAAACCGATCATACTAACGTTTTAAAAGAAAACAAAAATGTGCTTTAGTGAAATAATTAAGGTAATTATGATCATCATATATATCTTTTAATTAAAATAGTTAAGATTATTTTAAATGAAGATAATTAGAATATTTACACTAATTAGAATAATTATGACCAATATATATTATTTTAAAATTTTCTCTATATATATTTTGAATTTTAAAATGTTTGTATAGTGTTACAGTTTTTGTCAAAAAATTATATTAAAATAATACCAAAAAAATCACTTAATAACAATTAGTTACAATAAAAGTATATTACAAACAACCTAGAAAATTTTTATCTATGATCCAAAGTATCTAAATTTCAAATATGATATTATTATTATTAGAGTTGGGTATACAAGTCAGCCCGTCCATTTAGGCCCAGTCCACAAAATAAACAAGTCGAGTCGAGCCAAACCGTGAAATAAATGGTCCTGAATTTTAAGGCCCACAAGCTAACAAATTAAAAAAAAAATTATAAGATGCAAAAAAAATAATAAAAATTAATACATTCTATTGAAGCCTAAATGCTCTCTTATGTGATATGGAATCATATAGATAATGTGTGTAGGTCGTTAGCCAAATAGTAAAACTCCTTCCTTATAGTGGTAGAATAGCCCACAACATAATTAATAGAAATAAAAGACAGAAATCTACAGCCCACATGCTCTCCAATTCAGTATTATCCAAGATAAGTATGGTGACACACAAGCACACATTAGATTCCAATCTTACATTACATGCTAAATAAAACCATCCAAACCAAATATGTTACATACTAAATAAACCATCCAATCCAACACAAAGTATGAAATCTAAAGTCTTACATTCAAAGTACCAAACACAAAATAAACCAAATATGAAATTCAAAGTCTTACATAAGTGCACTTATGTTTTTTTTTTTTAAGTTAGTTATTAAAAGCTCACGAGCAGGTCCGCAAACTTGCAGTTTAAATTTGTTTAAACAATGGGCTAAATGGTTTAGGCTGAAAAACCTGCATTCTTAAATGGCCAAATATTTTAGGCCCGTAGCCCGCATAGGCCGTGAGCTAAACGGATGGCCATGGGCCTTGGCCTATATGCTCAACTCTAACTATTATTATTATTATTATTATTATTATTATTATTATTATAAAAAAGAAAGTTTTGTCACATGCCATATGACAGTACTATATTGATTTTTTTCCTGTCAAAATTTACTAAAATTTTCATTTTTTTAATTATTCAAAAAATATATAATTATAGTAATTAAAGTAATTACCATGAGTGTATAGTCTAATTTGAAATAATTAAGGTAATTATGAGCATCATATATATGTTTTAATTAAAATAGTTAAGATTATTTTAAATTAAGATAATTATATTATATTAAACTAATTAAAATAATTATGACCAATATATATTATTTTAAAATTTTATCTCTATATATTTTGAAATTTAAAATATTTGTATAGTATTACAAATTTTGTCAATAAATTAAATTAAATTAAAATAATACAAAAAAATTCACTTGATAATAATTAGTTACAATAAAGTTATATTACAAACAACCTAGAAATTTTTTATCTAGGATCTAGAGTATCTAAATTTTGAATATTATTAAAATTGGTACTTTAAATTTTTTTAATTTATGAAAATATGTTAAATGTTTGGCAAGCATACCAATTTGAACAAGTAATATAGTGATGAGTGAGTATCATTCTCCCAAGGGACTTGTGTAATACGTGACAATCTACTAGTTTTTCTACCCTAATGTAACCAGAGAATAATGACAATTGTAAGAAAATAAAGACAAGCCTTCCTAAGTCCATAGTCAATCTAGCCATGATGGCGTACAGCATGATGGATCAAGCCTCCTAGATATCTAATGTGCGAGAGCACGGAGAAATGTTAGAATGCATAACTGCCATCCAAATATGAGCAAGCGGGAGTAGATCCTATCTTTTAATGGGTGAAATAGTGCCCTTCTTGGTAGTCTGATATTTAGCCCCTGACTTACGGATTATCCTTAACACCGTGTTATAATTCTTCTCATGGTTCTTCCAATGTGTGTATTGGCATTGCCTATCCACCAAGTTAGCCCCAATGAGAATGGTTCCCAAAAAGGTGTTTATGGTGTCAGCATCAAACTTGACTTCTAGCCCCCTGACATGGCTGGTGAAGGTAAATGCAGTGGTACTAATTTGTCTTGCATTGCAATAAAACTCTCGCACCATAGAGATATTGGCTGGAGCAGGATATGTGCCTAACTTTTCCCATTTCCTTCTCTGCAATTTTGCCTAAAAATTTGGGAATTCATCAAGCTTCAACTTGATTTGCCTTCCCATTAGTAGGCGGCACTGCTTTACCCTTGGATAATAGTCCTGGTGCTCCCTAGAAATGAAGGTGTAGGCATCAAAGTTGTATCTGGAATACCTTGGGGGATTGGAAGCTTGTCCTGCAGTACTTTTCCTCCTCTTTGGAGGTTGCTCTGGCTGGGTTTGCTTTGGGGGAGCCATTTCCTGACCAAACAAACAAAAACCAAAGGAACAATATAAGTTGAATGGAAAACAATATAATAAATTCAATTAGAAGCCCTATTCCATATAAATTCAACTTAAATAATTAATGCACAAAAGAATATTGGCCAACAATATGCAAAAATGGACAAAAACAATAGAATGCATGATTAGGGACCTACCACTGAGCAACAAGATGTTGTCACTGAGTGACTAAAACATGTTGCACTTGATGCATTCACTAGTAGATTGTCGTTGAGCAACTACAAGCCATAGGTTCAAATTCTGCAGTCCCAAGTGTAGAGTTCTGCATAAGCTTCCTATGTACAAACATGTTATCCTATATTTCTTGAAAGTTGAAACCAATTGAAATTGGTAATTATTAAGCCCAAATGTACAACCTTTTATGAGACATGTAAACCTTTAAAACTATGAACAAAGGAACTTGCCAAGTAAAACCCTAAACTTAGAGTTTCAAGGAAACCCCTATCCATGTTTGCATTTCTACAAACAATTCATATACATTTAAGAATGTTGCCATTATCAAGCACAATAAAAAATAATTAAAAACCCCCTAACAGGCAAGACCCAGAACCTTGGAAACCCTAGAATTAGAAATACATTAAATCAACTTTTAAAAAGAAACAAGATCAACTAGTAACGAAGGGCATGAATTCATAGAAAAAGACAGAACCAATGCTATCCATATGAGCCACCATGGAACACATCAATTCCCAAACTCACAATTTTGACGAATAAGAGGATATGTGAAGAGAATAATTCAATGGGAGATAAAAGGAGAAACACATACCTAGAAGATATTAAGACTTTAATTAAGACTTCAAATTTTGGAACCAAGAAGACAAGAGAGTCCTACAAGCAAACATGAGTTGGAGGGCTTAGGTTTTGAGAAAGAGAGCAAAAATGACAGAAATTTAGGCAAGTTCCCTATTTATATCTGTCATATGTCGCTGAGCGACACATGCTTGTCGCTAAGTGACAAGCTACCAGAGACACCCCCCTGAGTTCGATCTTGTCACTGAGTAATAAGAGGTTGTTGCTGAGTGACAAGCTTATAAACTTAGGCAATTGCAAAAATTGGAACAAAGTTTTACAAGAATACTATTTTCCATGCTTTTGAGCTACAACAAATTCAAAACATTCTCACATGACATGAAATACTTAGTTCAACTTGGATTCATACACAAGAACATGTAGGACACCAATCAAACAAACCAAAATATTCCAAGACAAATACATGATATCTTAAACATGCTAATCACTTAACACAAAGAAACAGAAAAAACTGAATTTTAAAAAGTGTAAAGGATAAAAATGTTGGGTTGCCTCTCAGTAAGTGCTTGTTTGACGTCATTAGCTTAACATTTCAAAGGTTCATGGATCATTCAAATGCACAATGGTGGTGAGCCTTTCAACTTCACCACCAAAGTGGGGCTTGAGCCTTTGACCATTTGCGACCCAACTCTTCTTTGATGTAGGGTCTTCAAGTTCCACAGCTCCATAAGGACGCACCTCCTTGATTGTGAATGGGCCATGACTACTTTGATTTCAATTTTCCTGGAAACAATTTTAGCCTTGAGTTGTACAAAAGAACTTGCTGTCCTGGTTGAAAGTTTTGCTTTAGAATTCTCCTATCATGATAAACTTTGATTCTTTCCTTGTAATGCTTGGAAGATTCATAAGCATTGAGCCTCATCTCCTTAAGTTCTAGTAGTTGTAACCTCTTTTTCTCAGTAGACACCTTAGGATCAAAATTGAGAAATCTCAAAGCCTAATAAGCTTTGTGCTGCATCTCTACAGGTAAGTGACATGCTTTCCCATAGATCATCTAGAATGGTGACAAGCCCAAAGGAGTCTTGAATGCAATTCGATAGGCCCATTGAGTGACGTCTAGCTTACTAAGCTAATCCTTCCTAGAAGTAGCCACTGTCTCCTCAAGAATGCACTTGATCTCACAATTTGACATCTTTGTTTGGCCATTTGTTTGAGGATGATAAGGAAAAACTATTTTATGCTTCACATTATAGTGCTCCAAAAATTTTTGCAACTGAGCATTATAAAAATGCGAACCTCCATCACTGATTAGCACTCGTGGCACACCAAATCTTGAGAATATGTTCTTCTTGAGGAACTTGATGATAGTCTTTGAGTCATTCTTTGGTGCAGCCTTAACTTCAACCCATTTTGATACATAAGCAACAACTACCAAAATATATTCATTAGAATAGGAAGAAGGCAAAGGGCCAATGAAGTCTATACCCCAACAATCAAAAACCCCCACTTTTATTATATTCTGTAGGGGTATTTCATGGTGTCTAGACATATTACCAATCCTTTGACACTTATCACAACTTTGAGCATGGTTATGTGCATCTTTGAATAGTGTAGGCCAGAAAAAACCAGTTTTGAGGACTTTAGTTGTTGTCCTCTCTCCATTGTAATGACCACCATAAGGAGAATTATAACAATGCCACAATATGCTTTTGGCTTCCTCTTTGGTGACATACCTTCTCAACAAATTATCTACCCCGATCTTGAACAAATAGGGGTCATATGTAGTAATTGGCATCACAGAGGAACTTCTTCCTTTGGTGCCAATTTAAATTCTCCAGAATCACACCTGCTACTTTAAAATTTGCCATGTTAGCAAACCATGGCCGTTCTTGCACCATAAGAAGCTGCTCATCAGGAAACTCATCACAAATATCTTTTTCTTTAATGGTCACCTCTTTATTCACCAATCTAGAAAGATGGTTGGCAACTTGATTTTTAGAGCCTTTATTGTCTCTAATCTCTAGATCAAACGCCTGAAGCGAAAGAACCCATCTAATCAACCTTGGCTTGGCAGCCTTGATCATAAGATACTTGATTGTAGCATGATTTGTAAAAATAGTGACCTTGGAGCCAATCATGTAGGAGTGGAATTTCTCTAAAGCATACACAATTGCTAATAACTATTTCTCTGTTGTAGCATAATTCATCTGTGCTCCATTCAAGATCTTATTAGCATATTATATGAGATGAAACACCTTGTTTCTCATTTTCCCTAATATAGCTCCCACTGCATAGTCACTAACATCACACATTAACTCAAAGTCTTGGCTCCAATTAGGTGACACAATTATAGATGCTGTCACAAGTTTCTCCTTGAAGCATTAAAAACCTTTAAGCACTTATCATCAAAAAGGAATGGTGTATCCTTATTTAAAAGATTGCATAGAGGCTTGGCTATTTTAGAGAAGTCCTTGATGAATCACCTATAAAATCCAACATGATCAACGAAACTTTTTACACCTTTTACATTAACTAGAGGCAGTAGCTTCTTAATTACATCCACTTTGGCTTGGTCCACTTAAATACCTCGAGCTAAAATTTTATGACCAAGCACTATACCTTTTCTTACCATGAAATGGCATTTCTCCCAATTGAGTACAAGGTTGGTCTCTATGCATCTTCGTAGGACAAGCTCAAGATTATTTAGATAAGAATTAAAGGATGCTCTAAAAATAAAAAAATCATCCATGAAAATCTCTATGCATTTCTCCATTAAATTAGCAAAGATAGTAAACATGCATCTTTGAAATGTTGCTGGAGCATTGCAAAGTCCAAAAGGCATCCATCTGTAGGAAAATACCCAAAAGGGCAAGTAAATACGGTCTTCTCTTGATCTTCCATGTTGACTTTTATTTGACTATATCCAGGATAGCCATCCAAGAAGCAATAATAGGCTTGACCTGCAAGCCTCTCCAACATCTAGTCCACGAAAGGAATGGGAAAATGATCCTTGCTTGTTGCTTGATTCAACTTCTTATAATCAATACACATCCGCCACCCAGAAATTGTTCTTGTAGGGATTAGCTCGTTCTTCTCATTTCTCACGACAGTCATTCCTCCTTTCTTAGGCACCACTTGTACAAGACTCACCCATGCACAGTCTAAAATAGGATATATCACGTCAACTTCAAGAAGTTTAAGAACCTCTTTTCTAACCTCCTCCTTCATGATGGGATTGACTCTCCTTTGAGGTTGAGCCACCGGTTTGTAGTCCTTCTCTAAATTGATGTTGTGCATCCAATAAGATGTACTAATCCCCTAAAGGTCGTAAATAGACCACCCTATGGCCTCCTTGTGATCTCTCAACACCTTCACCAATATCTCCTCTTCAGATTATGTTAAGGAGCTACTTATAATCATCGGCTTGGCACCATTGTCTTCAAGAAACACATATTTAAAGTGAGATGAGAGGATCTTCAATTCAAGTTTTGCCTTCTCACCTTGTCCTTCTTCCTTCAATTCTTCAAACAGTCTTTGATTCAGTAGGACTTCCTTCAAACAATCAAGATTCTTTAGACATTCCTCAATTTCAATTTTTTCCGCTTCAATAAGTCCTTCAAAAGCATTGATTAATGCATACTCAAGAGGTGAGTGAGTGTGTAGCTATCTTCTAGTATCTGCTACTACTTCATCAATTGCATCCACCCTAAAACAAGCACTTTTATCATTAGGATGCTGCATGGCTTCAAAAACATTGAAGGTCACCACTTCGTCTTGCACTTTGAGTTTAAATTGACTATTAGCTACATCAATTAGAGCTCATACAATCATCATGAATGGTCTCCCTAAAATGATAGGCACCTATTTATCTTCCTTCATATCCATGATTACAAAATCTGCTGAAAATATAAATTTGCCAACCTTTACTAGCATATTCTCTCCATCACACCATGCAGGCATTTGACAGAGTGATCAGCAAGTTGTAATGTCATACGGGTCAGCTTCACTTCTACATCTCCTACTTTGAATAACATGAATAAGGGCATTAAGTTGATACTTGCTCCCAAATCAAGCAAAGCTTTACCCACAGAAAGGTTCCTAATAGTGATAGAGATAGTGAAGCTCCCAGGGTCCTTGAGCTTTGGAGGCAAATTCTTCTGAATAATTGCACTGCATCTGCACCCTACTTCAAGCTCAATAGTGTCTTCCTCAATGAACTTTCTCTTCTTCATTAGGAGCTTTTTCATGAACTTGGAAGTAAGCATTTGCTCTAAGGCTTTAGAGAAGGGTATGCTGATTTGGAGTCTTTTAAAAATCTCCATAAAGCGGGCAAATTGTCTCCTTATCCTTCTTAGTTGGAGTATGAAGGGTATGGTAAATCTTTGATGGGAAGGGGCTTTGATTTCAACTTATCTTCTTTGGTAGGTTGGATTTTGGTCTTCTTTAGTACTTTCTCCTCTTCATCCAACCTTTCTCCCTCCATCTCATTCTTTTTCTCATTTTCTTCTTCTATTTTTTTTTCATTTTCATTTTCTTTTTCTTTATTGTCCTCACTTTTCTCTTTCTCCTTACTTGTTTCACCAATCACCTTGCCACTCCTAATTGTAATAACACTACAAGTCTCCTTTGTATTTGGTTAAGTGTTAGCTGAAAAAGTGCCTTTTGATTGATTTGCCAATTGTTTTGCTAGTTGGCCCACCTGTACTTCCAAATTTTAATGGAAGCCTCTGTACTTTTGTGGTTGGAGATAGAAACCTGCATGAACTGATTAAGTGTCTCCTCTAACTTTGAAGTATGCTCATATAAGCTCGGTTGTTAAGGAGGTTGTCTAGTTTGAAGGACCATTGTCTTGCTTCTAACTCGTGCTAGGATGAGGTTACCAACCTTTGTTAAATTCCACATAATTACCTTGGCGGTCTTGGTTTCTTATATAATTGACTTCCTCTTGAGAATTCACTGGCATTACACACTGTCCATTAGAATGTTCTCTACTACAAAGTTCACAACTTAACACTTGATGGTATGGATTTGGTGAAGATTAGAGAGCTTGGAGTTGTTGTGAAGCTTGGCAACTTGCTTAGTAAGAGCTTCAAGCTACTATGTAAAGATCTTGTTTTGGGCTAAAATGGCATCTTGACAACCCAATTCCAAGAGTCCTATTTTTAAAGCAGTACTCCTATCATGCTGCACCTCATAATCACTTGCTACCTTATTTTCAATCAACTCAATGGCTTCACCTGGGGTCTTATTTTTCTCTCCACCACCTACAGAAGCATCAAGCATCATCTTCGAGTGGGGTCTTAGATGACTTAAGAACATGTAATCTAAGTGTATTCATCAAATCCATAACCTAGACACTTTCTAAGTAAAGCCTTGTATCTCTCCAAGATTCAAACAATGATTCATCAATGCCTTGAACGAATGTGGCAATATCACTCTTAGCCTTGTTGTACTTGGATTATAGGAAGAAACAGGCTAGAAATTTTGTCACTAGATCATCCCAACCAGTCAAGCTCTGATGAGGAAAAGACTGAAGCCATATTTTTTGTCTTCTAGTTAGTGAAAAGGGAAATAATCCCAACCGAATTGCTTCATTAGGTACTTGATGGATCTTCACAATGTTGCACAATTTAATGAAATTGGCAATGTGTGTATGAGGGTCTTCATGGTCAAGGCTAGCAAATTGGTTTTGTGAGACAAGAGCCACCAAAGAAGGCTTTATTTCAAAGTTAGCAGCTCGCACTTTAGGTTGGGCAATAGGATTAAATGCATCGGTCCATGTAATGCAGCATAATCTCCAAGAGTCCTCCTTGGTGAAGGTTATTCTCTTTTTTCCATGTCTTCTTCTTTAAGCAATGCAGCTAGAGATGAGTGGAAAGGTAAGGAATTTGTCCCACGTTCTTCTTGCCTTGCTAGAATATTCTGCTTCCTTATGTTGTCGTTTGTCCTTCTTGCTGTCTTCTCAATCTCTGGCTTGAATACTAATTAATCAAATAATGATTTGCTTATTGTTTGAATAGGACCTCGCATACACAAGAATCACACAAAGACTAGCACGAACAAGTTAGTACCAGAGGAAAAAAAATGTAATGTAATAGTAAATAAAGTGAAAGAATAAAAGAATTGAGTTTAAGATAGCAAATAAGTAAAACTGTCTTAGTATTGAGGTGCAAGTCCCCGACAAGCGATGCTAGAAAACTTGTTAAATGCTTGGCAAGCGTACTAATTTGAACAAGTAATACAGTAATGAGTGAGTATCATTCTCCCAAGGGACTTACGTAATACGTGACAATCTACTAATTTTTCTACCCTAAACTAATGTAACTAGAGAATAATGATAGTTGCAAGAAAATAAAGACAACAACTTGAAATAACACAAAAGGAAGATACTGAAACATAAACTCTTTGTGGCATTTAATCGAATACTTAATGTACGTGAAAGGATTTGGATCAAGTATAAATATGAAAATAGTTGGGGTTTAACTTCACTAAGTCTTCCTATCATGTATCATATGAGTTAAACATTCAGTATTAGTTGCCAAGTTACTATCATCCTAGCTAAAATCATTGTAACCTTCATTCCTTACAAGTTACAAATCTAAGTCATTTGAATGAACCATCAACTCCTTGCACAGCTTAACCAAGTAACTTGCATTAAGAATAGAGGATAAAAGATGTCTTACACATAATAGACTATTCCTAGATCTAGAACATATTAGATGCCTTTTTTCATATCTAAGCTTCAAACCAAGTTTTCCAACAAGATTCAATGCTTAATAAGAACAAGTTACGGTTGATCAAGCCAAAACAAGCATTAAAAGTAGAAGAAAAACATTAACATAGAACTAAACTGAATAAATATCTCAAAATGGATACATGAAAGTCAGCATTAATTACATTAAACCCCTAACAAGGGTGAATCTAGCTACACATAGCTAAAGAAAAGAAGGAAACTTGGATGAAAAAGTTGAAGAAGTGAAGAGCTTCCATCCTAGAGCCAAGAGAGCTTTCCTGTGTTCTCTAACCCTAGAATGACCAATGTGACCTAGACTCTTGTTACTCCATCCTTTTGTAGCTCTCCCCTTAATAAAATTTGTCTTTTCCACTTACATGCCACATTAAACGAATTTGTCGTTGGGCACCAAAACAAAGAAATAAGGGAGTTCCTTTTTGCTAGGTTAGTGTTGAGCACCAACATGTAGGTGCTCAGTGCCAACTTTTGGATAGTGGGTGTTGTCTTTTTCTTCTCTTTCGAGTTGGAATATGCTCTGGATCTATCTCCCTCCTTCCTAGATCTTTCCTTCTTCGCTTTAACTTGTATAGATTTCCAAAAATTAATAAAATTCTCAAAGAACTTAAAGTGCTAAACCTACATTCAAAAGTATAAGATTTGTGGATAAAAGGTGGTAAATCAAAACATTAAGTTAGCAAAAATGGTATATGTATCATGTAACATCCCGGGCGCTGACGAGGGCGGGGAGTGATCGCCGGTGCAAAAGAGATGAGGCACGGACAATGAGCGGCTCCTGGCAGGCTTCCAGCGGGAGGGGTATATGAATGAATCGAATACACCCGAACAAGAGGGATCCAGAGGCTGTGCAGGTATAAGACTGTACAGTTGAGGATAGCTTAAAGGAATTAATAAGTGCTACCTATACCATCAAGATGCATCTACTTTTCGGTAGCCCATCACTTAAAAACTCCATAGTTAAGCGTACTTGACTTGGAGCAATTTAGGGATGGGTGACCTACTGGGAAGTTTCCTGGAAGCGTGTGAGTGAGGACAAAGCACGCTAAAAAGTCTTGTGTTGGTTTGTGGGGACAGTCACAATCCTGCAAGTGGCCGGGCGTTACATATCAAAATATGTACCAAAAAGATAAGTATGACTAGCACTTATCAAAATGCATATTACATATACATACATACATTACTATAATAATTAAGGTTTTTTTGGGTAAAAACTAATAATTAAGGTGATTACAAACAATATAAAATGAGTATGACTAATATGTTGAAAATTATTTCTGTTTTTATTTCATTTGGGTTCTTCTATGTTTATATACCAATAAATCAAAATTGAAGGTATCCTATATGTCCATCTTTTTCATTTCCTTCCTTCTTCCAATCTATTTAGGGCAACATATCGTGACACTAAAAAGGATCAATTCTTAGTCTATTGCGTTTGCATTGTAAATTGATGTTTTTATTCTTCTCCTATTCTATCTAATATATGAAATTCTTCTTTTTTTGTGTTTAGGGCATATTTTGGTTCCATTGAAAAAGTAAGCAATTATACTATTTTATTATTCTCAAAATTTTTATCATTGTTTTTTTGTTTTGCTTTTAAATTTTAGGGTGATCTCCCACTTTTTTTTTATTTCATTCTTAAACCATTTTAAAATTGATGTTTTTTCTTTCCAATTTCTTTTTTTATGAAATCTCTATTCTTTATATTCAGGACATATTTTGCTCGTGAAGAATAAGGTAAGCATTGAATCTATTTCATATTGTTCTTCATTTCTTTTCTTATTTATGAATTTTTTTTCTTTTTTGTGTTTAGGGCATATTTTGTTGCCATTGAAAAAGATAAGCAATTAGTCTATTTTATTGTTTTTGAAATTTTTATTTGGATTTTTGTGTTTTGTTTTTAAATTTTGGGGTCCCACTTTTTTTTATTACATTCTTAAACCATTTTAAAATTTATGTTTTTTGTTTCCAATTTTTGCTTTTTTTATAAAATTCTTCATTATTTGTATTCAAGACATATTTTGTCTACGATGAATAAGGTAAGCGTTGAATTTATTTCATTGTTCTTCATTTCTTTTCTTATTTTTTACGAAATTCTTCCTTCATTGTGTTTAGGGCATATTTTGTTGCCATTGAAAAAGTAAGCAATTAGATTATTTTATTGTTTTCAAAATTATTATTATTATTTTTGTGTTTTCTTTTTAACTTTTGAGATGTTCTCCCATTTTTTTATTGCATTCTTAAACCATTTTAAAATTTATGTTTTTTGTTTCTAATTTATGAAATCCTTTATTCTTTATATTCAGGATATATTTTACTCGCAAAGAATAAGGTAAGCATTGAATTTATTTCATTGTTCTTCATTTCTTTTCTTGTTTTGTGGTTTCTTTTTCAAATTTTGTGGTAATTTCCTACTTTTCCAATTGTATTTTTAAACTTTTTAAAATTTATGTGTTTTGTCTCTAATTTGTAATGTGGTTCTCAAATAGTTTAGATATTTCTTTTACGCTTTTAATTTTTTGGTCTAAATATTTTACAATTTGGTTATATTTTTAATTCAAAATATGACACTTTTAAATAAAAATAATTTTTTAAAAATGTTTATGTTGCTTGTGTTTTGTCTAATCCAAAAGCCTTTTCAAACCATTACTAATATATGTGTCTTAAACCTTATGGATTCTCACTCGATAAGTTGTGGATTCAATTTATATATTTGGTATAGATTCAATTATTGTAATGCTGTATAATGTTCATAAAGAGAATTCAAGTATTATTTTTAACAATGGTATATCTTGATATTCAATATATTGTATTTTATTAGTAGTGGATTTGATTATCACAATCTTACTAATGCAATGTATTTGGTTTTGTAGATTTTGCTTGCGGTATTTTTTTATGGTATTGTCGTCTCATCTACGTTCCATATTTGCTTGATGGATGAAAAGGGGAAGAGTTGATTGACTTAGTTTTCAAATAAAAATAGGAGCAAGATTTAGATTCCATATATGTTATTTTTTAATATATAGATCACAATATGTATTTTATACAATAATTAAAAAATGTACACAAAAACATATTAAGATTTAGAGGTAATACTTAATCATATAAAAAAATTACATCAAAATATATTAATATTTAAGTCATAGAAGAAAATGTGAATAAAAAAATTAGACTAAAAATATTTCATGCAAAAATTAATATTTTACATGAAAGCATATTAATATCAAAATAAAAATTACTAATATTTAAATTTTAAAGTAAAATATATCGATATTAAATATTTTATATAAAAAATATTAATATCTAAGTTATTATAATAGAAAGCTTCAATTTAGTTAAATATTATTTAATATATATTTATATTAATTTATCTTGATTATAAAATTTTACTTATTTAATTTAATTTCAATTATAAAAAAATTTAAAAAATAATTAAAAAATTAATGACACTTTGAAATTAATAATGATATTGTAATGTTATTGATATGGATCAAAAATATATATATACCTATTTTTTAACTAAAACCATATAATTATATATTAATTAAGGCAATTAATTTTTTGTTATTTGGTAATTTATAAAAATACTTAATTATATTAATGAAGGTAATTACAACCAATATATATTTTGATCTAAATTAATTAAGGTATTTATGTCTAATATATATAATTTAGATTTACATCAATTGATAATATTAATATACATTTTGATTCAGATTAATAGTATATTTAAATTAAAATTAATTTTAAAAGGCAAATAATATTAGCATCTTTTCCACATAGAATAATTTTTTATTGTTTTTTAAAATTTCAACATTCTATAATTATCACACTTAAATATCATAATTCATTAATTTATACTTAAAATATTACACTTAAATTATAAATTAATATAAATAAAGTAAAAATATCAATCCATAAATAAAAAATAACATATAATATTTGGAAAAAATATCTAACATTTTCAATTTTTATTAATTTATTATGAATATTGATTGTTACTATTAATATATTAATTATTATAAAATATGCTTATTTATTTTGCAATGTATTTTAACCTTTATACATTATTATTGTTACTATTATGAATCATTTAATTTATAATAAATGTTTTACTAATGTAATAAATTCAAAATTAAATTGAATTAAATTAAACTCAAAAATCATACAAAAATTATCACCTAATTTATAAATACCAACAAAACTTAGCTCAAGTCTTTTATCTTTTCATTGGGGCAAAAATGTTTGTTTTTTCTTCTTCTTTAAAATATAATGAATATTTAAATTGATAAACAAAGTTATTTAAAGCTCATATATATATATATATATATAGGGTTAGGATTCATTGACACTAGGTGTCAAAGTTAATTAAATTACACCTTCAATAACTTTTTATAGAATGCAAATTTAACCAATCCAACCGTTGATTTTATATTCTTATTAACTAGATTAAGTATACAAAATTTCATACAATTTCAAAATTATTTAATAGTTCATCTCATCACTTTATTTTAACGAACAATATGATTTAATATATATCTAAATATTCAATGTTAGATAACATATCTCACAAAGTCCAAATGATGTGAAATTTGATATACATGTTCATGAAGATAATATCATGTAATTTAACGGTTGAATTAGTTAAATTTTCATTTTACACAAAGTTATTGAAAATGTAATTTAACTAACTTTAACACCTAGTGTCAACGGATCCTGACATATATATATATGTATACATGCATTGATGCATATGATCATGAATTCAATTCTAACTAATGTACTTAAAGGACTTAATTATTTTGGTGAAGAGTATTAGCAGCCCACTATTTAACACACTCTTTCTAACACACATTAAAATGCATGCATTCATGCAGATGATCATGAATTCAATCTAACTAACGTACTTAAAAGACTTAATTATTTTGGTGAAGAGTATTAGCAGTACACTATCTAACACACTCTTTCTAACACACATACTACTATTCGTTAAAATTTATTAAAAATTACAAAATTAGGATAAAGACTCATTAATTAAGAAATAGGACCCAAGGAATTTGTGATTTTTAATAAATTTCAACTAATAGTAGAAAGTGTGCTAAAAAGCGTGTTACTAACATTTCTCACTTTTTTATACATAAGGGTAAAAATGTTATATGAAAATATAACTACAAATAAACTAAACCAATTTGAAATTATTAGAGAAAAACTATTCTGTAAACATCATTTTATTATTAATATCTCTTATTAAAATTATGTGTATATCTAAGTTACATACAAATATAAATATGTTTATAAAAATAATATTTTCTAAAAATGCATTTATATAAATTAAGATGATATAAGACATGTGTAAATATTAAATTTAAATATATATTAATATTTTATAATTATTTTATATATATTTAAAATATTTATATACATATTTACTATCACAAATTTATAAAAAGTTAAACAAAATAATTAATAAATATATAAAAATCATAATAATATAAAAAATTTGTAAATTATATAATAAAACTAAACCCCCTACAAAGGCACGGGTTATTACGCTTCGTGTATTGTTAGAGCATTTGTTGAGATGCGATTCAATCTTTTAAATAGACTTTTACTACCTTAAGGATTCATTTGTGGGTGGTGAGGAAGAGGAAGTCAGATATAGAAGTGGATAAGGTATAAGAAAAATAAGAACATGATTAAACTCTGATAACTACCATATGAGTGATGCCATACTATATATGGGTGTGGGGGTGTGTGTTGTGTCTACACATATATATGTATACATATAATATATACTGTATAACATATACATAGATATAGTCGAATAGATATATATATATAGATGATATATATATAGAGAATATTATCCTTTATCATAATGTATCCTATTTGGAAAGTTAATTCTTATATCTTTTAACTTTTAAACAGTTAGTATTTCTTTTTAATGATACAAATTATACAAAACTACTAAAAAAATAACTCAATTAACATTACATATTTTAAAATATTACTACAATTTTATTACAATTTGTCCTTAAATAATTTATATATATTTTTATCATAATATATTTTAAAATTTCTATCACAATATATTTTTTTATCTTAATGACACATGTCTTAAGAATTTTACAAAATATATTTGAATAATATTTAATATTTTAGTTAATAATATATTTTAAATTTATATGTCAAAGTTATTATAAATATATAAAAAATAATATATTGAATACAAATTTATATATATATATATATATATATATATAATAATTAATACATATTAATAATATATTATATTTATTTTATATATTATGTTATTTTGTATATATGTGTGTATTATATATACTGGTATTTTAGCCTGTGCAACGCACAAGATAAATATTTATTTTATATAACTAAAATTTATAATAAATAAATACTTTTGATTATATAAATTATATTATAATTAAAATTTATAATAAATAAATACTTTTGATTATATAAATTATATTTTAAATTTATGATAAAAAAAATTATATTGTGATATAAGGTTATTTCTAACTATTGATAGTTTATTTTAAGAGAAATATATTGATATTCAATTTAGAAATAAAGATGAAAATGATAAATTGAAAGAAATAAAAGGTAAAGAAAAAACTCTTAAAATGCTCTCGTAGTCGCAAAAGTGCGCCTAGGTTGCACCACAAGTTATGGTTGAATTTGTCCTTCTTTCGCCATTAGTCTTTTAGTTTTATCCTCAACGGCTCTTCAAGAGTTTGTAGAAGAGCTAGATTCGTATTCCTTGGCTATTGTCTACTATCTTTTAAAAAAGCTATCGTTGAAGAATAGTTCTTAAAGAACAATCTTATTTAAGATAGTTACTCTAATACATATACATACATATATATACATATATATAAACATATGTATGTATGTAAATATGTATGTATATATATAGGCTATACACTGACTGTGTAAAATAGTTTTATATTATCATCCAATCACAGCCCATCATGTATGGTAGGTTTATTGACTTTAATAATAATCATCCTAAAAGTCACACTAAAATTAATTTTCGATTGGTTGACAGTGTGTAAAAACTTTACACTGACAGTGCATAGCAATTAAACCTCATATATATATATATGGGTCCGGATTCGTTGACACCAAGTGTCAAAGTTAGTAAATTACACCTTTAATAACTTTTGTATAATACAAATTTAACTATTCAATCGTTGAATTATGTGATTTTATGTTCATGAATATGTATATCAAATTTAACATCATTTAGACTTTGTTAGATATGCTGTCTAAAATTGAATATTTACATATATCTTAATATCATATTGTACGTTAAAATAAAGTGATGTGATGAACTATTAAATAATTTTAGAATTGTATGAAATTTTGTATACTTAATCTAATTAATAAGAACATCAAATTTAACGATTGGATTGATTAAATTTGCATTCTACAAAAAGTTATGAAGGTGTAATTTGACTAACTTTGACACCTAGTATCAACGGGTCCTAACCTATATATACATACATACACACACACACACACACACACACACACACACACACACACACATATATATATATGAGTTTAATTGCTATGCACTGTCAATGTAAAACTTATATATATATGAGTTTAATTGCTATGCACTGTCAGTGTAAAAACTTTCACACCATCAACTGATCACAAATCACCATTGGTATAACTTTTAAGGTAATCCACACTATATATTAAATGAAAACAACTTCTTGAACTAGAGTGTTTTTAGATGCTATTTTTCAACAAGAGCATTTTTAGCTGTCATTTTTTAATGAGAGCATTTTTAGGAATTTTTTAACTTCTTATCTTTTCAATCTATTATTTTCAATATCTTTAGTTCTAAATTGAATTTTAATATTTTTTTAAAAGAAATTATCAATTAAAAATTAACATTGTATTATAATAATTGTTTATTATAATTTTTTTAATAAAATATATATGTTCAAAAACATTTATTTATTACAAATTTTAATTATAATATAATTGATATATTCAGAAGTATTTTTTTATTATAAATTTATGCTATATAAAATAAATATTTATTCTATATAATGTATAGGTTAAAATATTAGTTATTATAAAAGTCAACAAACTTACCGTACATGATGGTTTGTGATTGAATAACAGTGTAAAACTGCTTTACACTATCAATGCATAGCTTATTTTCTCTATATAGATAGATAGATAGAGATGCTATTCTATCTTTTTGTTTTTTAACCAACTTATCTCATAAGATAAGAAATGCATTATATCAATAAGATAGGATAAGTGATAAGATAAGATAATCATATTCTATTTGTGCACAAAACAACTAATTATTATAACAGGATATAATAGTTATTTATTTTATCTTATCATATCTTGACCACTAAACAAATCTTAAGAGATTAATTTGTAACTCTTAGCCAATAAATATTCCAAGTTCATAAAAAAAGGACAATATTTAAAGAAACCGCTCAAAATGATTGATTAATTCAGTCTGATCAAAAAATTAGTCATCAACAATTTCGATGAATATTTTACATTTATAACATGATAAAAAAAAAAAATCAGTCACCCTAAGAATTAGTGATATAACTGATGTGAGTGAATTATGTTTTTTTTTTTTGTCACAAAACATAAGAAACAAGCCCAAAGGCCTAGAATAAACAAGCCACAACTCCACGAGAGTGGCTTAGCAGCACTAGGAAATCTAACAAGGCCCCTGCTATTCTCACCTTTTTTTTCTTTTTCCACCCCCTTCCTTTTTCAAAAATAAATGTAATTACTTGTTTACCCTCACACCTTTAAACTCGCCCCCCCCTCCTCCTTCGCTCTTCTCATAAGACCCCTTACCTCCTCCCTCCTCTCTTATTCTCTTCTCACCCCACCCCCACTGCTTTGCCGCCACCAGTCACTGTGAGTCCGTGCAATGCGCCCCTAGTTAACATTCCCGTGCGCTGTCATCAAAAGTGAGTTTCCTTTATTTTTTTTGACTTTTCAGGTTGGACGGAATCGCAATTTTGTTGTCTATACAAAGGTAGCGATTCTATTGAGTATCAAGTGGGAATACACAATGGAATCGCGATTCTGTTATGTATCATTGCATTATACATAACAAAATCCGTTATGTATTATGCAATTTTGAAATTATAAATTTATTTTAATTATTTATATGAATAAAATAATTTAAATAATTTATTTTTTAAATAGTTATTTATTTGAATGAATTTATTAATTTAAGTTGATTGTTTTTAAATAATTTTTGATTTTAATTATTTATATGAATAAAATAATTTAAATTATTTATTTTTTAAATAGTTTTTTATATTAATTATTTGTAAGAATGAAATAATTTAAATTATTTGTTGTTTTAGTATCTTTTACTTATAAATTTTTTGATTGTTTAGTTATTTATCTAATTTAAATTATTTATTTCTAATTATTTTTTGATCGTTTAGTTAATCATTAAAAATTCTACTCAGACAAAAATAAATGAATTATATATATATATATATATATATATATATACATAAAGAATTAATTTGCAAATACATAATAGAAACTCATTTTCAATATGTATTTGGGACTGACCCATAACAAAAACGTATTTCCATTATGTATTTTGATACATAACAGAAATGCATTTTCGTTATGGATCAGTCCCAGATGTAGTCGGCAACGACAGTATAACAAATGGAATTTCCTGAGGCGTGTGACAACACTGCCCTAAAAGACTTATTTGCGTGATACGCGCAAGTCCCCTAGGATATAACAAGAACCTCCCGGAACGTATCCGAGGCACAGAACTGGCAAGTTGAAAGAATTGCAGAACACAGGAGCCAAACAGCTTTTTTTTTTTTTGGAAGAAGAAGAAGAGTGTTTTTTTTAAAAAAAAAAGGAAAAGCAGATTATATAAAATTGACCATAGCATTCACAATAAAAACATTAACATAATAATAATAACCCGTAACATTAATAGTAACATTAATAAAAAACCATTCATAAAAAGATATTGGAATCCCCTTTTTTTCAGAGAAGATCCAGCAAAAAAAGGATAAGACTCATTCAAATAAAACGATCACAAAAAAGTGCTTTTCGGATAAGGTTATTTGAAATTTAAAATCAATTTTTGAAAATAAAATTTAATAAATCCGAAGCTAAAAAATTCTAAGGCTCATGATCACATGCGCGAGAGGCAAATCGACGAATTTGCACTACAACAGGCCTAAGAGGCCCATTCTCATGCGAGCGAGCCTCCTTTTCTTTGCTAGCCACTTTGAAATTCATTATCACATTTTGATATATAAACACTTGATAAAATCCAAACTAGGCAATGTGGGACATGGGCCTTTTGAAATACGCATTACATACAATAATCCCTCACATATTTCAAAAGACTAAAACATTTTTAAAACAGAAGGGAAAGAAAAGAAGACAAAAAAAACTAGGTTCTCTAATAGGATGTAATGCGTTAGACCTGGTGTAGCAAGCTATTGAACCAGGCTTAGATTAATAAGACTTAACACACAACGTAGTTGGTGTAGCAAGCTATTGAACCAAAAATACTTTATGTGTGTTAGCAGTTTATCAATCACATTATACCCCCACAATCCTTGTCGTTATCACCGTTTTGCGCTACTAGGCCATGTGCGTGCCCGATATTCATGAGTGCTCTAAAGATCTTGCCAAGATCCCATACAAGCGGCCCCACTTGACACTCATATAGGTGATTTCATCAAGTGTATGTTGCAAATCATACACCACCCATAAGGGATATAGAAATCATTTAAAAGCTTTATAAACTGTAAACTTTTCTCAACTGTACAAAGCTTTACTATAAAGCTTAACCTCTCATTAATGCAGTGTCTAGCACTTTCTCACATCATAGGAAGGGACAAAAATCAACTAAAATTGATTTTAGTACTAGCAAAACTAACAAGTGACTTGTTCTTCCCATTGAACTTTCTTCATGGGATCTCCAATCACAAAGGTTGGGTTACCATCACTTATTTGTTTTCAAGTGGCTTAAGTCTCATTCCCCTCAATGTTTTAAATATCATTTCTTCCCCAGGGGTTTTGTCAGAGGATCTACTAAGTTTCCTTCTGACTTCACATAATCAACGAAAATTATTCCATCTTTTAGCAGCTGCTTTACCACATTATGTCTCAGTTGTATATGTCTATTTTTCCCATTGTAAGTTTTGTTCTTAGTTATAACTATTGCCGATTGGCAATTACAATTCATTGACATTGATGGTGTTGGTTTCATTCCCAAAGGAATGTTTGCTAAGAAGTTTATCAACCATTCAGCCTCACTACCAACTATCTCAAGAGCTATAAACTCTAACTCCGTTGTTGATCTAGCAATAATTGTTTGCCTAGCTGATCTCCATGAAACCGCACCACCACTAAGTGTAAACACATACCCACTAATGGATTTTGTCTCATCTGAATCAGAGATCTAGTTAGCATCACTATACCCCTCTAGTACAACGGGAAATATACTATATTCAATACCATAATCCATGGTACCTCTCAAGTATCTCATGAGTCTCATAAGTGCATCCAATGGTCCTGATTAGGACTCTAAGTATATCTACTCAGTCTACCTACTACATAAGCAATATCAAGTCTAGAAAAATTCATTAAATGTAGTAGGCTCCCAATAATTTGGGCATACTGAGATTGAACAATAGAATCTCCTCTATTTTTCTTTAGTTGAGAGTTAGCATCGTAAGGGGTACTCACTGACTTAGAGTCATAATAACCAAACTTCCTAAGAAGTTTCTCAACATATTGTCCGTGGGGTAGTAATATACTATCACCCTTCCTTACGACTCTAACTCCCAAAATTACACTTGGTTCACCCATGTCTTTCATATCAAATTTAGATGCAAGGAAAGATTTAGTTTTAAAAACTATATCATTGTATGTACCAAAAATTAGCATGTCATCCATATATAAGCATATAATCACGCAATCACCATTCACAACTTTGGTGTACACACATTTATCAGCATTACTAGAAGAAAAACCATCACTAAGTAAAATGTGATCAAATTTCTCATGCCATTGTTTTGGTACTTGTTTTAGACCTTATAGGGACTTTAAAAGTTTGCACACTTTCTTCCCTTGACCAGGAATCATACACCCTTCAGGTTGAGTCATGTAAATCTCTTCCTCTAGGTCACCATTCAAGAAAGCAGTCTTTACATCCATCTAATGAATCACAAGCTTATGAATAGACGCTAAAGCTATCAATACTCGGATAGAGGAAATCCTAGTCACAAGAGCAAAGGTATTGAAGTAGTCTACATCTTGTTTTTAGGTAAAACCTTTAGCTACTAACCTTGCCTTATACTTCTCTATAGATCCATCAGGGTTGTACTTTCTCTTAAAGATCTACTTACATCCAATTGGTTTTGCTCCTTTAGGTAGGTCCACTAATGTCCAAGTATTATTTTTCTTAATAAAATCAATTCAATCTTAATAGCTTCTTCCCACAGTTTTGCATTAGAAGAATTAACAACTTCCAAATAATTCATAGGATCATCCTTAACTAGATAGGTGTAAAAATCATCTCCAAAAGATGTATCTTTCCTTTGTCTTTTACTCCTCCTTAAATCCTCAACCATAGTTTCACTAAGGGCTTTTACAAGTTATGAAGAACTAGTACTTAACCTTAAAGGGAATATGTCCTAAAAAAACTTAGCATTCTTAGTCTCTACTATGGTATTGTAATCAATGATATTACTCTTAAGGACAAGAAACCTATTAGCAGCACTATGTTCAGCATAACCTATAAACATGCAATTAGAAGTCTTAGATCCTATCTTCCTTTTCTTAGAATCAGGTAGCATCACTTTAGTTAGACACCCGCACACTCTCAAATACTTCAAGTTAGGTTGATATCCTTTCCACAACTGATATGGTGTCTTACTAGTTCTCTTATATGGTATCCTATTTTGTAGAAAACATGCAATTAAAAGGGCTTCTCCCCAAAGGTTATCAGGTGCTGAAGAACTAATTAGTAAGGCATTCATCATTTCTTTAGGGGTTCTATTTTTCCTCTTAGCTACTCCATTGGATCAGGTGAATAAGGTGGGGTTACCTCATGTATAATACCTTCTTTTTCACAAAAGTCATTAAACAAAGTGTACTCACCACCCCTATTTGATCCTATTCTTTTAATCTTTCTATTTAATTGATTTTCTACTTCAGCTTTATATGATAAAAACATGTCAAATGCTTCATCCTTATGTCTGATTAGATAAACTTTAGTATATCTAGAAAAATCATCTATAAAAGTTACAAAATAACTTTTACTACCTCTAGACATAGTTTGTTTTAAATCTGCAAGATCGGAATGAATTAAACTAAGAGGTTCAGTTACACGTTACACAGAGGGATAGGGTGTTTTAGTTAGTTTTGATTCAACACATATTTCACATTTTTTTAATTTGTTTATCATGCAAATTAATCAAGCCTAGTTGTTGCAATTTAATGACATACGAGGAATTTGTATGTCCTAATCTAGCATGCCACATATCATACGAATCAATCACATAAGCAGAAGACAGTCCAAATTCATTCATAGTTTCAGAAACATTAAGTACAAAGAGTCCTTGATCACAATATCCCTTTCCTACAAACACATTATTTTTTGTCATTACAATCTTGTCAGACTTAAATGACACTTTAACCCCAACCTTTCCCAATAGTGCTACAGAATTAAATTAACTCTAATAAAGGGCACATGCAACACGTCATTTAAAGCCAGTGTCTCTCTAGATGTGAGCTTCAAAAGAACTTTCCCCTTTCCTAGAACTAGAGTAGTCTAGAGTCACCCAGATACACTTGTTCTTCTTCATCCCTTATAGGGATGTCAACGGGGCAGAGCGGGCACGGGTAGTAGCTACCCACCCCGCTGGATAAAATCTGTACCCATGCCCATGCTCGGCCCGTTACCCACGCGGGTATTTGTGGATATCCACAGAAATTTTAAAAAATAAAAAAATAACAAATTTATTTTGTATGTTGTGGACAATTATAAAGTGTTGCAAATATCACTTTGAATTTATAAATTTAAATTTATAAATTAAAGAGTTATTGTTTAAAATAATCACTTTGAACATAAATTTTAATTATTCTAACAATTTTTCTAAAAAAAATATAGTTAAAATGCTCACAAATTTATGTTCCTTTTCTTTTGTAATATAATTGTATAAGATTTCTCTTGTAATGAACAATCGTTTTGAAAATTTTGAATAAATTTATGTAATTATATCTATATTAATATATAAGGGTATTTAAATAAATATATAATTATGGGTAGTGGGTACGGGTACCATGATACTCGTACCCGCCCCGTTAATAAACAGGTAGCGGATATACTCGCTTAAAGTATTTGCGGGTACCCATTTTCTACCCATGGCAGATTTTATTCGCAAATATCTGCGGGTGCAAGTTTTTTTGCTAATCCCTAATCCCTTACAACAGTGTAGGAGGTAAAAACATTTCTACTCGCATATATGTCGAGTAGCCCCATAGTCTACCACTCATTTGCTCACATTGGTCATCATATTAACTTGAGAAATGACCACGGCAATCACATCATCTCCTTCAACCAGGTTAGCCTTAGCCTTAGGAGGATTGTTGTTTCTTTTCATTCGATGCTTGCATTAAGGTGCATGATGACCTGGGTTTCCATAAACATAACAATTGTCCTTATTCTTGAAGGTGGGGTTAGAAACATGAGGGAAATTGAATTTATTTTTAAATTTATTTTTCATATTGTGATCAAGCTTTTGATCGTACCTTTTTGGGTTTTGTTTGTCTTGTACCATATTTGCCTTTGCAACCAACGCTTTAGCCCTTGTAGCAGCACCCTCTTTTTTGTTGGTGTCTTTAATGATGATGTGGGTGATAAGGTCTGATAGGGAATTCTGGCCGACAAACACCTTGATCTTTGAGACGTCAGGAAGTGGCTTTGCATAGGCAACAAACACAACAGAAAGGGCAGGTTGCACAACAACGCTTAAGGTTGTGTCAATGTGCATGTCGTCAACCATAAGTCCTTTAGATTGTAGTCAGTGACGATGGTATAACAAATGAAATTTCTTGAGGCGTGTGATAGCACTGCCCTAAAAGACTTATCTGCATGATACGCGCAAGTCCCCCAAGATACAACAAGAACCTCTCGGAACGTATCTGAGGCACAAAACTGACAAGCTGAAAGAATTGTAGAACCCAGGAGCCGAACAACTTTTTTTTTCAAGAAGAAGAAGAGTGTTTTTTTAAAAAAAATCGGGAAAAGCATATTATATAAAACCAACCACAACGTTCACAATAAAAACGTTAACATAATAATAATAATAATAATAAATACCCGTAACGTTAATAGTAACATTAATAAAAAACAATTCATAAAAAGATATTGGAACCCCTATTTTTCGGAGAAGATCCAACATTCAAATAAAATGGTCACAAAAAGAGTGCTTTTCGGATAAGGTTATTTGAAATTTCTAAAAATAAAATTTAATAAATCTGAAGCTAAAAAATTTCAAGGCCCATGATCACACACGTAGGGAGAGGTGCAAATCAGCAGATTTACATTGCAACAAGCCCATGAGGCCCATTCTCATGCACATGAGCTTCTTTCTCTTTGTTAGTTACTTTGAAATCTATTATCACATTTTAATATATAAACACTTGATGAAAATTCAAACCAGACAATGTGGAATATGAGTCTTTTGAAATACCCATTACATACAACACCAAATACATATTAGAAATGCGATTCTGTTATGCATAGATGGACACACCTCCCCTTCATCATAACAAAAACGTATTTTCATTGTAAAAAATCACAACAGAAATGCAATTCCGTCAAAGAATATTTTCAAAATAAAAAAAATGCAAACAAGACATAAGTGAAAATAGCAAAAAATGAGGTGGGAATAGTAGTGCCCATCTAATAATGATGCGCTTCCCTGAGAGTTCAGACCGTGAGAGGTCCTCTCTGCGCTCAGTGCACTGATGCGAAGTCTCTGCGACCTGATTATCTGTACCCCGATTTTGGGTATGTGTAATTCTGTATCTGATTAGTCGTTGAAGATCGTGTTAGCCTTTACTGAAAATCAATGGGAATTTGATCATCCGGAATGCAGACACACTGACCCCCAGAACGAGATTGAGCTACTTGCTGGTCTTTCCAGATCAAGACTTGAACAGATTGAGGAAGCCCTGAGATTCCTTGGTTTGGTTAGGAAGAGCATTGTAATGCAGAGAGATTGACCAAAGTATGAGCCGCTTGAATTAGAGATGTTACAGAACTGGTATGATCTAATGTGGCCAATTTCTTTTATTTTCCTTAACCGGCCCAACATGTTTGAGTGACCCGATCCACCTTATGGCTTACTGTTTTTCTTTTTTAAAATAAAAGCGAAAGAACGTGGTCTCGTTGGTCCCTGAAAGAACATTAAACAAAGGAAAAGAAATTGTTCGCTGTCCTTAGAGTACGGAGTGCAGACGAACACAGAACACAGTCCTTGCCGTTGCCGCGCCATCTCCGCCCCGCGCTTCGGCGGTTCTTGTGTGCCATCTTATCCCAATTTCTCATATTTGAAGAGAAACGGTAAGAGCTTACTCAACTCTTATGTCAGCTGCTTTGGTTTTCCGTGTTTTACGATTGTTCAGATATTTGATTGTTTTGTTGCAGTTGCGAAGTTTTCATTTTTAAGTAAACTGGGTTTTCTCGATTTTGATATTCTTTTACTTAAACGTTGTCACGGTTGCCCGAGGATGAAAAATTCATGGTGTTGTGGTTCTCAATGTTTAATGTGCAGACTCAGGCTCGTAGATTTTGATTTTTCATTTTAGAAATTATATTATACATCGATCAAGTATTGTGGGTGATGGAATGTAACTCAGAACATGGAAGTGTAAAAAAGGGGATCCGCATGAGTAGAGATTTCGATTTTATGGATAGTCTGAGCTGTTAATCCTAATAGTTGAATTTGAAATTGTATAATTGATTTAGTTTTATATTCAGGTGTCTGTGCCCACACCTGAAAGAAAAAATGAAGGCTAGGAAAAAATAACACTAAATATCACTCTGTATCTCTGTTTCGTCATGAACTTGATAGGGATTTAATAAATGAGACTACAACTAGAATATATGATGATAAAATGCAAAATAAAATGAAAATTTGTTGGTTGTTTGCCTTCTCTTGCATTATGTGTCTTTTGGATATGTTTGTTTGGATTTTGTAGATAATTCTCCGTGAAATGTGTGGCTACTGCTAGTTTGTTCCTTCTAATGATTCACTTGATCTATGTTGTCATTATACTTTATTTTAATACTTCTGGAAGCTAAAGTGGGCATATTTTTTGTTCCTTACTTTGCTTATCTGGTTCAGTTTAAGAATAATTGCAGGGCAGCAAGTGTTTGATTCTTTTGCTTGTTAGTTTTTGGGAGGTTGCACTGTACTTATTTGATTCTTCTTTGTGTTGCCTTGTTGGTTCATTACTTTTGGATTCTTAGTGTGCTGGATTTATTATCTTTGCTCCTGAGAAACTCATTTTGTTTTATGATGCTTTTCAGCTTTGTGCTTCATTCTCAGTCATTCAACTATTTGATTACTTATTAAGTTTTGGTAGCAATATGTTTTGATAGTGATTCTAAATTGTGATTTTGCTAATTCTACAGCATTTTGCATTTCTTGGATTCATGATTCTATGAATTTTATCAATTCATGATGCTACAATTTTACTAATTTTCTCAATGTTATTGTTTTTGTGATCATCTTGCATCTGCATACTACAATTTGTTACTTGCTTAAACAACTGTTTCAGCCTTTCAGTTAACATCAAGGTGTTTTCATTGCAGGTGAAGAGATGGAACAAGAAGGCTACACGGTGCTTTGATTCTGCTACAGAACATTGGCTACAATCTCTCTATTGTATGATTTTCCTTCTACTAAATACATAACAATGTTTTCTTATCAGTTTGCTTTTTGTTTGAATGTTATAAGTTCACCGTGATGGGTTGGCTCTCAATGTCTTGTTGTTGGGAGGGACTGAGAGAATGGTTTATAGAAATATGATAAGAAAACTGGTGTTTTGTTTGCATGTTCAATCCAGTGCTTTTTTGCTTTTGATTTTTATTTCAGATAAAGCACCAATGTTTTTTTTTTTTTTTTTTTTTTAATGTCTGAAACTCAGAATCAGTGTTTAGAAAGCAACATTTTTTTTATGTAGAATCAATGTTTAAATAAAAAAAAAAACTTCAATCATGGGAAACTCCTGCAGAAAACCAGTGGCTCATGTGTCTTCTACAATATTCTTTGGTCAGTTTAATAATTTCAGTAGCTGGTATGGATTAAAATAGTTGCATTTTCTTTTGGATAACTTTTCTTTCTTTTCAACAATAAGGCATTGGTGCTCCAACTGAGCTAGTTGTAGTGTTACAGTTACTGGATGATTGTTTAACATTCCCCCCAGTTTGCTTTTTTCAAAGTTCAAACAATGTGCTTGCCATTCTTATCCAACAAGAATGATGAAAAACGGGTTTGAAGTTTGGAATTTTACTTTGTTGGTTATTGTTCTTATACTGTGTGTCCCTCCCCCCCCCCCAAAAAAAAAAACAAAAACACACACCTGTGGTACTCATCTCTTCACCTTTGAGAATTTATTCTTTACCAAATTATATTTATGAGTTCAATCCTTTTTATTTGTACCAAATGTAGATATTAAGTAGGTTCAATTAATATAAATATGGCTTGTTTAGCAAGTTCAAAAAGGTCTGGTATAAGGTAACTAACTTCAAAAAGGTGTGCTTAAGCTGAGAGTTCTGGGTTTTTTTTTTTTTTGGGCTGTGTAAAACTCTACTCTAGATATATGATAAGAAAAGCAACTTCTTTTTGTCATTTAAATCAGAATCCTGGTACTAAGAATGGTTTTAAAACTTGACAAAAGAATGGGTTTTTCTAGTCATACCATTTTAGTGTGTCAAATTATAGATTCTCTAAATTGTAGTTAATTTAGATTGCTTTCAATAGCTGTTTCCCCCATCAATTATCTGTTTTTGATGGATAGAGTGTGTGTGTTTGCCTTGTGGATTGTATTTGTATCTTCTTCCCCCTCTACTCAAGAAGTGAGAATAATTGTTCTTGCTTGAGTAGGTATTTTGAATTTCATTTAATATTTATTGTTTTTCCCTCTCGTTTTGTATTTGTTATCCTCACCATCCTATTGTCGTGTGTGTGCAGGTGCATACTTGAATATGTATATATGTTCCATTTGTGTATATTTGTCTTAATACTGCTTAATAGACCATCCTACCGTTTACTGTTCTAATTGTACTTGTTCTACACATAGGCGCTCTTAAGGCCATTGGTGTTAGTGAAGTGGTACTGGCTATCAATTAACAACCAGAGGTAAGAATCATGTATCACCATGCCACACTATGCAGTCATTCTCAATGAAAATAATATAGATGAAGTTTCTATATTTTGACTATGGTAAAACTTCCTCTTGCAGGTGATGTTGAATTTTTTGAAGGATTTTGAGATGAAGCTTGGCATCTAAATCCCTGTAACTGAGTCTAGTCTCTCGCTTGTGCCTTTGCAGTGCGAGTGATGTTTTTTATGCCACGGTGAATGGAGAAAATGTTGTGTGTGCCTTGAAGTTCAAATCTCCTTCGACCTCTAGACTTAATTTTCCTTTCTTCTTCCCTTCATTCCAATCTGTTACCTATTTTGTTTTCCAGAAACACAAAATGCTTCAACACCAAATTGTGCAGTCCCCTGCTAGGCTAGGCCTCGCTAACCCTAACTCCCCATCAATTCCAAATCCTACCCCTCCAAAGCTGCCTCCAACACAGACCCATCACCCCCAAGACCACATCTCTTCTACCTCTTCTTCAGCCCTCCTATCTATCCTCCCACCCATCCCCAGAGCCCAAGCACTTCTTCTCCAAATGGCTTCCTTAGCTTCCAAGCTCTTTGAATTTTCCCCCAACCGATCCCTTTGGGTTAGTGCCTTCCGTGGATCCCAACCAACTTTCCTCTCTTCCCATTCATCTGCCCCGCTTGACACTTCTCCTTCCACTGCCAAAGAAATCCTTTCCCTCTTTACTGTTCTCCAAACCCAAATCTTTGAAGCCATTGCTGAACTCCAAGAGATTCTTGACCTCCAAGATGCCAAGCAGAAGATTGACCGTGAAATTCGCTCCCAAGATTTGATGCTACTTGCATTCGCCAACAAACTCAAAGATGCCGAGTGCTGCCTCGACATCCTTGTTGATAATTACTCTGATTCTCGTTGCTCCAAGCGATTGAAATCTGGAGATGATGATTCCATGACTTCATCGACCATCTCGTCTCAGCTGAAGCTGTCAGATATATTATCATACGCCCACCGGATAAGTTACACCACCTTTGCGCCACCAGAATTTGGAGCCGGCCAAGCTCCTCTCCGTGGGGCGCTGCCACCTGCACCACAAGAAGAGCAAATAAGAGCTTCACAGTTGTATAATTTTGCAGACCTTGATGTTGGATTGCGTAAAGAAGTGGAAACCAAGGAGAAAATTGTTGAAGCTATTGTTGAGCCTCCACCACAGGTGGTTACCAATGCACTTGCAAATTTGTCTGTGTTTCAAGGGCTGTTACCTCCGATGCCACCTGGCTGGAAGCCGGGAATGCCTGTGCAATTGCCTATTGATCTGCCAATTAAGCCCCCGCCTGGGTGGAAAGCAGGGGATCCTGTGCCATTGCCTCCCATGGACTCACTTCAAATACCAAGATTTGCAGAGCAACAAATGCAACCTCACATTCCTCAGCCCAAGCAACCAGAAGTTATTCAAGTGCAGCCAGTTAATTTGGACCTTGGAGGAAGTGATGATAGTAGTGATTATAGTAGTGATGATGCCTGCTCTGATGATGAAGATTGACAAGTTTGTGAAACTGATCAATCATAAATTGATAAGTGTGCGGGTGAGGGATTTTGCACTTGATTGTTATGTCACTGCCCTATGTTATATATACGTCCTGTCAATTGTTTCCTAAGCATTGAGTTATAATATGATGTTTTCTGCATTGATAGGTTGAGTTGATTGGAGTAATAACAAAACTTTTCATCACCTTGTTGGTTTTTTTGGTAGTTTATGTAATGGGACATAATCCATCACCTTGTTGGTCTTTTTTCTATTTTGCTTAATGGAACATAATCCTCTGCCTCTGCCAAGGTCTCTTAGTGTTTCTGCTGTAGGCTCTAGAAAGCACAAAGCATATATTTGCTTTATAACCATGAAATTTTCAATGAGCACTGCACATATACAAGTGGAAGGTTGTGTTTTTCAAACTACAAAGGTGTTTGTTCAATATAGGCAATAATGTAACGTGCTAATATATTACTATGAAAAAGAATATAAATCTTATATCAGCCTAATTTGCATCTGGTTCTAATAATTGCCTTTTTTTACATTAACAAATGAAAAGCTCTACAAGACAGGTTTGTACCAAATTGTGATGAGGCACCTTGTGAACATCTTTTTTTGTATGTCATAAAAATAAAAATTTTAAAATAACAGACTTTACACTTTTTTAATAAATAAAGTTTCATCATCTAGAATTTGCTTCTTACCGGCTCTTTCCTCCCTTAATCATTCCTCCCTCATCTACGCGTCACAAAATTACATGGAGTAGTAACTAGTAACCATTTCTCTCACGTGGATACTTTCATTCTCATTGATACTCTCATCAGTCATTTCAAACCACCATTTATCACTTTCACCCTTTGAGAATGCAGCACTCATTGTTTTCTGTTTTCACAAGACACCAATCCACAGCAGTACCTCAATGCAGCACTCAATGAATTTTGCCCACTCACCCTTGACCCTTTTTTCACACCCTTTAGCATCCACCTTCACTCATTCACAAATACTCATTAACTTTCTCATCACACACATGCACGTGCACATCTTTTGGACACAGCACTCACATGAGGCTCTTTCATGATCCTATTCATACACAGCATACAGCACATGAACACTAACCTGATTTTTTACTTCCATGCTAATTGATGCTTTGATGAAACACACAGGAAATAATCCATTCATTGGTAACCCACCGAGATTTCGTATCTTCAATTACATTTTTTTTTTTAACTCAGACTGTAGAAGCTAAATTTTTAACTAGTTGATTCTGATATTTTTTCTGTATCTATTGTTCTTACTTCTTATGATGACTGTATTTTGTAGAGGTAGCTAATGAGTTTAATGTTTTGATTTGAAACCTCCGAATAAAAGGAAAAATAGGTTCATGGTTCCTCCATTTTATGCTGTTAGTTGTATGGCATAATATTGCTGTAATTACGGTTCTCAAGTCTTTGCAATTAATTTTTATTTGAGTCTCATATTTAGAGTTGGCCGGTGGTTTGCATCAGTGTTCACTGGCTTAGACTTAAGGATGAGGGTCTTCGAGTGATCTCAAATGTGTTGGGCCATATAATAAGATGCATCTAGTGCTCTCTGTTGGTGTTTCACTTTTGGTCTTGAAAAGTCTTAATTATTGCTCATAAATTGTTGGCAAACATGGTATGAACTGTCTTGAAGAGTGCTTTGATTACATGTAAATAAAAAGATAGTTTGGGAGCTTATGTTTCCTAATAGATTGGTGATGTTCTCTCCAATTTCATGTTCTTCACACCGTTCTTCATTATAACCTTGCACCTGATCATGAATATTTCTCACTTCTACATGTCATTACTTGGATCTAAAATGTGATGAGTTCGAAAGAAAGTGGCAAAATGGTGTTAAGTGCTAACGAGTATTCCCAATGTTAGGGTCTCGAACATATAGACAAACTCGCAGGTATTTCTATTCAGCTTCTGAATAGAGCATTTATACACATTCATAATTGCTACGTGTGCTGAACTCTCTATTCCCCTTTGTTCAGTCTCAGGTATAATGTGATTGTGATGCAAGTCTAGGTGACGTTTTTGATATATTGATGATTCATAGTTTTGTTTATATATATATATATATATATATGGAAGGGGGTATTCCTACCAGCTTTCGCGTTAATAGAAACAGGATACACATTTTTTAATTAATTATATGCATTTAACCTACAAAATGTTCTAGCCCAGGGCAATAAGGATAAATGGAAAATCTGAAATCAAAGGAGTGGAAGAATGAAATTTATACATATTTTTTAATTATATAGACGACCGCCTCTCACATTGGGTGGTGACATGGTACCTTTTCTCCTCACAAAGACTTTGTTTTATACACTTTGCATTTTAATCTTAAAATTAAACTGATAACATCGTAAATCTAAATTATAATAATAATAATGATATATTTATCTTTATCTAAACATCTTAAATATTTAAAATTAAAAATTTGAATTGCTCTCTCAACAATAATAATGTCAAATTAGTTCATGAAATATATTATCATAATTCAAACAAGTCCAAGTGAATTCTTACATTTTACATGTTTGACATAAGTTTGTTCTTTGTAATTATCAAAGGCGTGTTAAGAATGAAAAGAGTGAATGTATATTTGCAAATATAGGAGGATAAGAAATATTACTAAAAATAATATGAAAAGAAAATAGTGAGGCAACATGGATCTAATGACTCGTGACTAATTATCCTTGAAGAATCAATAATCTAAACTCCATTTTGCAAATCAAAAAAATTAATATAAAATTCTTTGGTTGTTAAGACAATAAGTGAACTTGAAGGGCACCTTTCGCTCTAATAATTAATTAATTTAAATATCTTTATATATATATAAGTAAGATTTTGTAGGATTTCTAAAGCATTAATGAGCGATATTAGGGTTTTTGGTGCATTAATGAGTGACATTAAGGTTTTTGGTGTATTAATTAATATTTTCATAATGATTTTATTTATAAAGATTAGAAATTTGAAATTATAATTTGAAATCAAATAATTGGCCAATTCTAATCAATGAACCCTAAGTAGAATTATAAATTTAAACATATATAATAATTATTTGAAATTATTGAAAGATATAATAAATAAATGTCCACGCTATTATCTAATCAAAATTAAATGAATTTGAATCAAATTTGAATTTGAATAAATAAATAAATAAAGATACTGCTCATTAAAACATAAATTGACTGAGAGAGATAATTTCAAATTTGAACAATCTATTATTTTATAATTATTTGAAATTTGAAATAATAATTTGAAATCAAATAATTGGCTAACTTTAATTAATAAATCAATACATTTTAGCACAAATTTAATATTATTAGCTAAGTAGAATTAATTCAATTTTAAAGAATTAATTTGAATCAATTTCTAAGATTTCTGAAGCATTAATAAATATTTTTCCATAAATAAATAAGAATATTCTTAAACAAATAATAAATTAGTTTTTTTAATATAATATATAACAGATTAAACAAATAAATTATTTATATTTACATAATATATAATAGATTAATATACTAATAATTCTTCTTCTATAATTTTTATCTCAATCAATTATTCTTTCATTCAAATTGATCGTCAATTTCAGCATAATAAGGTAAAAAGTGTAATTATACTAATTAACTCATTCCTTAATTGTAGTAGTGGTAGTAATAATAATAATAATTAATTGAAATATTTTCATTAGTCAAATAATGCTTTTCAATATTCATTAAGGCAATAAAAGCTTGCACCATTTCCAAGGTGCAAACTTATTACAAAATTAGCAATTCCAACTTATAAGTAATGAATGCACCATCCCTATCCATTTAAAATGAAAAGAAAAACAACAATCTGGAAGCATATCTTTCTTTTTCTACCTCTCTTCTGCGCTTTCTTTCTCAAAAAAAGAAAAGAATCCTAACCTGTACCTCTAGAGCAATCAATTTGTCTCCTTCCCTAATAGATATTGATAATTGAATCTTATCATAAATTATCAAAGATTAAACACACAAGTCATGTGAGTTTTTTAAAAAGTCATATGATTCTTTAAAGTGATGATATAACTTTAAATCTTGATTATTCATGTATGATTATTTTCTCACTAGAGTAAATCTAGACCTTATTTTTTATTTCTTAATTAGTTATTTAAATAAAAGAGATTTTTACTTTTCATAATTTCATTAATCAATTCTTAAATTTCTTCCATCAACATTAAATATAATGGAATGTTTATAAATCATCATTAAAACAATTTTTTATTAATTAGAATGATTTTTGACGTTTTGAAATTGTAAATTTTTAAATATATGTATATTTATATGTATTATAATTAAAATGATTATATATAATTAAATTAGTTGTATACATTATTTTCAATTCAATTTTTTACATTTTTGTAAACATGTCCATACATTATACAAAATATTTATTAGTTTTATATAACAAACTCATTGAATTTTGTAACTATTTTTCTTTTAATAAATTAGGAGACGAAATAGTTTCACTTGACCAACCAAACTCAAACTAAAAATACTGGGTTAGGTCGTGTTGAATCAAGTTGGAAATAAATGAATTTGAGATAATCAGATTAGGTATTAGGTTGTACGGTATCGTCCTAGTAATAAATATTGTTCTCTCCACAGAGACTATGTGTTTGGCTTTGTAATTATCGCAATTTAATATAAATTAAACAAAGAAAATTGAATTAGGAATTTAGATTTTTAAAGTAAAGTAAAAGAATTAAGAATTTGGAATTCAACTAAGCAAGCAAATAAAATTGATAAGAATTCAGTAAAAGAAAACTTCTAGGATCGAGGTTCACCTTATGATGTGTACTAAATTAATTCTCTTGTCCCGTGATCCTACTTGTTCTTCTTGAAGGTGAATTAACCTAAGGTACCCCTCGTTCCCTTTCAAGATATGGAGGGGTGTCTAATCAAATTAGCCCCTTACTTTCGTGGTAGTTGTGTTTAATTAGACCCAATGAGCTCTTTGTTAATTCAATTAATCCCCAAAGGTTTCACCTACTTTCGTGGTTTAGACCTAGGTTTCTTTCCTATAGTTCTGGTATTTAAGTTCACCTTTCGGTACTTCTCCTAACCCTAAGGTTATGTAAAACGTGGTCAATTCGTTTCGCAATAAAGAAAATCAATAAAGAAGAAATTAAGAGAGGAACAAGAATCACACAAGGATAAAAGGAATTAATTCATTAAACATTCATAGGACTACACCCAATCCTAGAATAAAGATGACTACTCATACATAGCCATAGAAAACAAACAACAAGAAAAAAGGAAAAGCATTCCAAACCGGAAAAGAAAAGAGAAGAAGACTCATCTCCAAAGCTCTCACTCTAAGCTATCTAGAATGCAAGGTTCGACCCCTTTTCCTAAGCCTAAAAATTCTATATAAGTCTCCAATTACACAAAGGGGCCAAGTCCAAACTAAGAAGAAACAGAAAAATAAGGATAATTCACGTCAGTAACGTATCACATGGCGTGGTGTTTGCCACGGGCTGGCCGTGACGCTCTCTAGTAACTCCTGTGGCATTTTCCTGAAATTTACCACGTGTGTGGCATTTGCCACGAGCAAGCCGTGGCGCTCTCTGGAACTTTCCCTAAAATTTGTCACACCTGTAGCGATTGCCATGGTCAGCTTGTGGTGCTCTCTAGTTGTGGGATTTACAATTTTCTTCATTTTTCTTCAACAATTTCTCCATTGCTCTTCCTTGCCTTCAAATTACTTCAAGTCTAAATGTTTAAGCTCCAAAGTCAAATCAATTCATGCTAAACTTTCCCTAAAATCCACAAACAAACACAAAAACACACCTTGAGCATTCTAAGTCATTAAATGAAGGAAATAAAGGGAATTAGTACTAAAACTACTCCTAATAAGCTAAAATGCATGTAAACCTACATGGATTAAGTTGTAAATGATAGTATAAAATGCAACGCATCATAGGTTTAAGATGTGTCAAAGTAAGTCAACTCAACTCACCTAATTTAGTTCACCACTATTTGTTGAAAACGTGAGTCAACCCTAATTGAATCACTTTTTTTATGAGCCAAAAAATACATCCTAACTCAGCCTACCACAAGTTTGTAGGCTAAATGGGTTGACTCATGGACTTGCTCACCTAATTTAAAATAAAAAATACCAAAAAATATAGAAAAGTATAAATATAAAAAAATCCAATAACATACTAATTCATAATAATAAACATAAAGAATAGGAAAATAAAGTAAAAATAAATATATCAATTGATTTTATAAAAATAAAAGGGAAAAATAAATTTAAAAATTAAAAATAAAAACAAGTTGACATGAGTTGGCTCAACTTACCTGGACTGGTCCACCTCAACCCACGACTTAAGTGAATTAGGTCATATCAATTTGTGAAAAAGTAAATCAACATTTTTAGGCAATTGCTCAACATACCTTCTTCTCTCTCTCTCTTTCTCTCTTTTGGGGGGTGGCGGTTAATAACTTTACTTAAATACCCGTTTTCCCATACCCCTCCCTCCTCGCTTCCTTTCATTTCTCATCACTTTTACATCTTTTGTCCTTTCCTATTCTCTGATAACGCTCTTCATTACTCTTCCCTCTTCCCTTGATTGTTTGGCTTTTCCTTATTTAACGACACCCTTCCTGTGCGACGTTATTCTTTAGCGAGGCAACATGTATGCCTCTCTTCCCATTCTCCATTTTTGCATTTCATTCTTTTTTTTTTTTAAGTTTGTTTTAAAAATTTATTGGTTATTTTAGTTGCAAATTTGTAACTTAATAAAAGGCTACATAGTTGAAGCAAAATGGGAGAAGTTATTTCACATAGAAATGGGTTAACTTAGAATGAAAGAGGAATGCTGGCAACACTATTTCAAACACTCTCTTTTTAACATTCTCCTTATTATTAGCTGAAATTTATTGGAAATTACAAATTTTGGTAGGTCTCACCTCTCATTTAATGAGTCTCTCTTGATTTAGTAGTAGGATCCATCATAATTTGTGATTTCTAATAGATTTTAGGTAGTAATAAAAAGAGTGTTAGAAAGAGAGTATTTGAGAGAGTGTTGCTAGCATTTCTCTAGAATGAAATGCAACACAAAAAGGGAAGAGCAACAAACTACCCAAAAAAAAAGAACGATATGCATAAATGAAGAATGCGAAGAAAGACATACTTGTTGCCTTGCCGGATAATAGCATTGTGGAGGAAGAGTGTTGCCAAAGAAGGAAGAGCCAAACAACTAAAGGAAAAGGGAGGGGAAACAAAGAGCATCGCCAGAAAATAGAAAAGGAAAGAAGAAGTAACTCTAAGGAGTAGTGAAAGGAAGAGGGAAGATAGAGGTATAAGTAAAATTATTAACAAAAAAAGGGAAGGATGGTACATTTACCAATAAGGGGATACATTTCGCATTCCCATATTTTTATAACCTGTTTAAACTGTGAGTTGGGTTGGGCTGGGTTAACTTATGAATCATAACTCACTTTGACATGTCTAGGTTTGAGAATTTTGTATTTGACCTGTCTTAACTACAATAAAATATTAAAAAACTGACTAAATTACTAATTTGGTATCTTAATTTATTTATTTTATTCAATCAGGCCCTTTTATTATTAAAATGTTCAATCAGGTTCCATAATTTTCAAAAATGCTCTAATGTTATTTTTTTCATCTCAAAAGACATTGTTTTCTATCCAATTTTACACTAAACGACGTGAAAAACATAGTGGAAAACATAATGGAAAACAATGTCATTTTGGACGAAAAAGATAACATTGGAGTGTTTTTGAAAATTATGGGACCTAATTAAACCTTTTAATAATAGAGAGATTCAATTGAATAAAATAAATAAATTAAGAGACCAAATTAATAATTTAGCCTAAAAGATCTAATATTTAGTTACCCATAATCTTTAAATTTATATATTTATTCTTTTCTAGATCTAACTTTTGAGATAGAATATCTATTTTCATTCGATGTTTATAATTTTTAGTTTTTTTTTTAATTATATATATTTTTAATTTTTTAACTTGATAATCCAACTTGATTATTATTAATTTAGACCGAATTGAGTTGACTTTTTTAAAGTGAACAAACTTAACCTAATTCAACCGATTATTTTTTGTTGGGTAGGATTTGAAATTTTTTCAAACATAATCAACTCAATTCATGTTTACTCTTATAATAAATATTAAATAAATGAGACCTATTTAATATTTAATATTTACTAAAGAAAACATAAATATTTTGGTCTAAATTACAGATATCCTCTACTGAAAATAATTCTGCTAGTACTGGGTAAATATTTCACCATAATACAAAGAGGATCCTTATTTATTAAAGGACTTATGCGTAAAACAAAAAGAATAATAAAGGACTTTTGCTAGTTTTTCTTATTATTATTATTAAAAAAGAAATTGCAACGACTGGAAACGAAGCGTTTAGATTTAGAAGAACAGAAGATGCAACTTCGTCGATTTTGCTTCTTCTATCATCTTTCGACATCGCGTTAGGGTTTGCAGATATTCAATTTCCCTTCATTCGGTACCCTCCACTTCCATAGCATCTCGCAGTTCCTCCGTTGTTCCATTTCCGTAACTCATCAAATCGAGAGATATCAGTCCACAAGGTACAAAATTTCCTTCCCTGAGCTACAATTTGATAATGTTCCTTGTTTTACATCCTCGATGCCTTTTCATCAGTTTCAACGAAATTCAAATGAAACAATTTTCATGCATCATTTAAATGTTTGCGAATATTATGTGTGGAAAACTAATTGGAATGTGAATTAATTTTTCTGTGCCTTAACCTACATTGTGCGTTGTGACACGTCCCTGTATTCAGCAATTGTGATCCCTGTTCCTGATAACTTACGATCCTGTGTTGCAGCTGAGGCGTGATTTTTGGTACTCTAATAATTTTAATTTTCCTGATGTTCTCAGGGGAACTGAATCTTTGGTGCATTTGAATTTGAATTTGAATTTGAATTGGTGGAGCATGTAATAAAGGAAAAAAAATGGAGGTTGAGCCGCAAATCTCGTATGATTTGAAATCAAATACTCACCTTCAGCCAGAGACTGTTGTTTCAGTTCAAAATGGGGATCGTGGTGTTTCCTCATCTGTTGCAAATGCTGTTAACCCACAGCAGCCAGGTCAGTTTTTGTGCTTCATTCCTATTTTTTATTAAGCGTAGAGTTAGGCTTTGGCGCGTGTCATCATTGTTGAGATGAGAAGTAAAAGGTTTAATTGCTTGGTGTCGTATATAGCTACAAAAAAACCGACCAGGCAGTGGGCTGCGTGGACTCGACAAGAGGAGGAAAGTTTCTTCACTGCATTACGACAAGTCGGGAAGGTACATTTATCTTTGCTGTTATTACCTTTCTATGTCTGTTTCTTATGATATCATAATGATTACTGATTGAAATATCCTTGAATGTAGAATTTTGAGAAAATCACTTCCCGTGTACAAAGTAAAAACAAGGATCAGGTATCCGTTACAACTCCACGTGGCTTTTTAACCCTTTCTGTTTTCCCATTTTCCCCGGAAAATGATTATGTTTATTTTTATTGCCAATAATATCATGACTTGTTTTTGTTTTCTCACCCTTTTTTTTCTCGTGGGGGCTGACTGCAGGTCAGGCATTATTACTACCGGCTTGTGAGGCGGATGAACAAACTTCTTGGTCCAGGATTATGTTTGGATGCCAAAAACTCTAAAGATACTAATGCTGCAATGCTTCGCTGGTAACAATTTTCTAAGAGTGGTTGTTTGCTAAATGGATTTATATATGTGCGTGATGCACACGTGTAAGATGTACACTAGCTTTTTGTCCACCTAGTTAAAAAATTATTTCTGTTAAATAAATCAAGGTCTTATGATGGAGCATTAGTGCAGAGCTGGAATTTAGTTGATTTTGTTGTATACATGTAATGAAAATAATGGAAAGAAAGGTTGATGTTGGGAGGAGAATATGTCCTTGGATAGAAATGTGACGCTTCAGATATCTAGCCTAGACCATAAGGGTAAACATCTTTTGTCAGTAAGAAAATGTTAAGCGGGTGAAATTCTTGACTTATCTGCTCAAAAGTACATAGCATCCCCTGTTTAAAGACCCTTTTTTAATTTGAGAATAGACTGGACCCTTTAGTGACTACGTTAATGACATTTGATTGAGACTGAAATTGTCAGGATTCATTATCAAGTCATTTTCCCTAATTCATTCATGACTTTTAGGTGTCTTCTGTAATTTGAGAAACTCTTAATTGATGAGAAATTATTACATTTTGACATACATCTCATTTGCTTGGGTTGAACTCTTCTCAAATGACTGAAAAGTATATTAGGACTTTAACCAGGCTGTCTGCATCAGAGATCCTATGCTATGGAAATGTGGGAATGTTTAAAGAGTATATGCCTGGAAAGATATCTAATTGTGTTTTTTATTTGAGTTTTATTTTGATACACTATTAGTCAAAAGAGTTTTATACCATCATCCAATGATATATTGCCACATCATTTAATGCTACGTTAACAACTGCATGAGATGTCAAACTTATTAAATATTGTGGCAATCAATAGAAATTTGGAATTAACAAGGGGAATTAGAATCTCCCCAACCCTCCCGTATCCTGTCCACCTCAATCACTTCATGCCTGCTTCCCTCTTTCCCTCTCCTGTTGTTTTCATCCCTTTCGCTCCTAACCAATTCCTTATCTTTTTCCTCATGAACCTCCTGCCATCATGTGGACAGCTGGCTACAATTCAAATCCCTTTGCTGACTCACAATTCCCTCACTGATTGTGTTAGTGTGAGCCAATTACTCTCCTATTATGCACCCTAGTAATGGGTGAGTATCTATCAGCAACACATCATTAGATTATAGTGTAAAACATTTTTACATTGACAATGCATTTTATCATTTTATCATCTTATAGTAATTTCCTGAATAAGAATAGGGGTATCCTACTGTTGTTATGGGAGTTTCTTGTGTTGAGAGTTTCTCACTTTTACCTGTGACACAGGTGGTCTTTATTAGAAAAGTATAGCTGCAAAGCCTCAAAGCTTCACCTGAAGCCACGAAGATTTAAAATATTTTTAGAAGCCTTGGTTAGTATAGGCTATTTATATTTGTCTGGGAATTTTTTGTTTTTTATTTTTTATTTATTTTTATCTTCTGTATGTGTTGGAGCTGATCTATATTTTTTGTTGCAAAGGAGCACCAACTTTTGAAAGACCGGAAGAAGAATGTAAGGAAGAGATCCTTACAAGGGGGGAATTCTCTTCCTCCTGTTCCTACTGCAGTCCCAAATCAAAGTAGAGCATCAGGAAATGATGCACGTGCAGTTAAACTGGTTCTTGTTGACAGTCAAAATATTTTAAAATTAGGACCTTCAAAACCATCAATGAAGCGCAATGTAAACATGGGTGTTAGCCGTAGTAACACTAAGGGAGATTCAAATACCATGAAACCAACAAGGCAACGAAAGAAATCTGGTGATTCTTTTTCAATTCCCTTCAAGATCTCTTTTTACCAGTTTTCTGCTTTGAACTGTTTTTTCTTCATGATAAATGGATAATATATATTTATAGTAAATTTGCATAAGTCAATTTTTTTACTTCTTTTACAGTAAAAAAAAAAAATTGTTCTTTCTCTCTCTCTCTCTCAGGTATGATTTCAACAGCTGCATATAGAAAATGGGAGAAGGCTGCAATTGCTGGTGTTTCTTTAGTTGCAGATGCTGCCGAGCATTTGGAGCGAGTTGCAACTGTTCAAGAGATTGAACAAGACCAGGAGAATCCAGGTAGCTACCACGCTTGTAGTTTTATCCTGTCCTTGCTTCCTTATGGGCTTTCTTGGATCTTCTGTAACTTCACACTGCTTTTTCTATGTTCATCATTTCCAGGAGAAAAATGTTCTGATCCTGCTGATTATGTCCTGCCCTCTTTACCCACATGTCCACAAAATCAATTTGTTGATAACCATGTGAATAATAGTATGAAACTTAAGCTCCAGTTATTCCCAATTGATGAACCTACTCGAAGGGCATTGGAAACAGTGAGTATAAAAGAAAACCAACAAGCATCTTACTGTAGCAATGTAAAAGTGCCTTTTGGAAACTATTATATATTTATCTTTATCTTTTTTTTTTCCTCCTAGGATAAGCATAATCCACACCTGGAGCTTACACTTAGTACTCGGAAGAAGATATCATCAATTTTAGAACATCTAAACCGTAAATGGGGTAATTCAAGCATAGCAGTTGGAGAATTAATGCTTTTTCCTTATGGTATTCAAAGGGAAAACTTGGTTAATTATCAGAGATGGACCCAGGAATCTACTCTTAGTGCAGCAGATATATATGCAATGATTGGAAGTCCACCCATATTCCGATTAAGGTACCTCTTTTCTCTTGCTCTCTTGGCTTATTGTTATATTTGAAGTAACTAAACAGTGACATGTAAGACATTTGATTTAATTATAATGTTCTTAATATAATTGCTTAGGTAAAAGAACATGTGAAAATCCATTCTTGTCATCACTGATTTATTGGTTAATTTATAGTCATGCTTTCTGTTGAAATGTTGAATTGATGAGGAAAAGTAAACAAGAAGGTTTTTAGATACTGAGTTATATGAACCAGCAAAATGTTTTTGGGATTCTATACATACAAGAAAAGCTGTAAATGGAAAGCCATGTGGGCTACTTTACCTTCTTTATTGTAGATATTTTTAAGTATTTATTGAGTGTTTTTAATCCTTAGTTGCCTGTTATACAAAGATAGTAAACTAATTCAAAGAAAACAGCATGAAGGTCTTGTGTGTGTAGAATGAGGTGGGCTATTTAATTAAAATACAAGGCATAGATTAAAAAATAATAAATATGGAATAGAATTTGAATATATTCCAATTCTTAGCTTTTAATTCGCTGGTTTCAATATAGATGAAATATTGAATGAGATACTTGGACAAATGTAAATGTTGACCAAAGTCAAATATTTGTAGAAGAAATTTCCCTTCCTTTTGCTTCATTTCGAGAAACCCATAGCCATAGTTATCAAACTCAAGTGTTAACTCGTTCGAATTTACGTTCCCACGATGTCCCAACGAGCTAACTCGGATGCAAACTCGTTTTCAAGTAAACTCGCACAAACTGCACTGCGAGTTCACAAGCAAGTTGGCGAGCTCAATAGGGCCAAATTTTTTGGTTCCAAACAACAGCTTTTTATGTCGTTTTCATCGTGTAAAGACCCAAAATAGAAGGTAAGGGCTCCATCTGTATGTTCTCCGGTGAACTCGACACGAAATCAATGGCGATGCCTGATGCGATCTACTATGCGGAACGTTCGTCTATGTTCTGCTCCGCGCAACAGCTTGTCAATGTGCTCCCCAAGTTCGACTTCGAGTTCTCCACTTCGGTCTGCACTCTCCAAGTTTGACTTCGACTCTGCTTTTTGACTCCGCATCTGCACTCCCCAAGTTCGTTTGCATTCCGCTTCTCGACTCTGCGTCTGCTTCTCTGGTTTCAACTGTGGTTTGCATCTCTTTGATTTCAACTCTGGTTTGCATTTTGCCTCTGTTTTGTCTCTCCTGATATCCCCAACCCCAACTCTGTTCTGCATTTCCATGTCATTCTCAGTGGCTGGACTTTGTTTTGTCTCTTATATACTGATTATTGAAATCTGTTTTACTGATTATCAAAATGCCCAAATATTTTGCTGTTGAACATTGTTTGAGTCGGTGAAGGAACACTACATATTAATTGTTTAAATTGATGTTGAACATTGTTTCATTATTGTGATTTACTATTTTGCTTTTATTATGGGGTTGAAATATTGAATTATTATGTTATCGACAAGTGTTTTAATTTTTTTTAATAGTAAGTAAACTTACGAGTTTACGAGTTCAGTTTACGGAGCTCCCACGAGTTTATGTAAACTCTCGAGTTTGACAACCTTGCCCATAGCCTATACTTTGGTCAACTTATCAGGGGAAACTTATGCTATGAAACATGGACTCTGACAGATCCTTCAACACAACTGATCCAAAATATTGGATACTGGGACACACACAGACATGCACATATATCAATCACAGAGAGAAAAATAAAATATGATCAACATGGCAAATAATTTAAATTGATAATCAAGATTTGTTTTTTCACCTTCTGGTGATAATGAACCTGACAAAAATAACTAAGAGGCATTATTTCACCTTCCGATGATAGTGAACCTCACAAAAAAAGGACATTATTTTTAATATTTTAGTCTGACTTTTCTAAATGTTTAAAACACTGAATGAGCAGTGTCTAACATGTGTTGTACAAGTGTTGGGGAGGTGTTCATTTCAGAAGCATACCTGGCACTCCTGACACCTCAGGCAGGAGGAGTCTCTGTATGTTTTACTATATCTACATTGTAATGATCATATTGCATATCTTTGTGAAGGTATGGTTGGTTCTCCAATACTGAGCTTGGGTTATTAAATATGCGAGTGTCTGTAGCATCTGGTTGCATGCTCAGACAATCCAAAATTAGTGTGGACAATACTAAGGATCAGGTTGTGAATTCGGTTTCATTTCCTACGCCATCAACTAATACTCATTCCATGGAGCTCTCTGAAGATTGCAGAACATCCATGAACAGAAACCAAACTCTCGTCACTGCTTCAACTGATTTGCCTAATACTAGAGACAACAGTGTTTACCAGAATACAAGCGCTGAGGAATCTCATGATCCTACAGCCAATACATCATGGCATGGGAAAGATGTTAGGGATGGAGCTGTGACTACACAGTTGGAAGACATGGTAATTGTCATCCTCTCATTTTTTGTCCTTGCTTTGATTCGCCCTAGTGTTACTGTAGATTTTCATCTTGTGTCATAGGATCTTGAAATGTTGCCTTTGTTGGCTCTCATGATATAACATTTCATGTGATCTTGGGCATATCTCCCTTTTTAAGATTGTTATGTTCCAATTACGCACCGCAAGGTTGAGTGGCATACATTAACCAGACTGTTTCTGTTTGGTTAGTTAAGTTGCATAATGTGTCATTATCAGCATCCATAACTTCAAGTTCTTGTATGTATTCAGGATGAGATGAAATTAAGCAGTGGAACAGGACTGTCAGCTGGAGAGTGGGCTGACAGCCTTACCAACATTAGTGTGGGGGACCTACTTTCAGGAGTGTCCCAGGATCTCGAAGATAACTGCATCGATCCTCCTATTGCTAAGAATTGTCATGATGTTCAGCAAATTCCTTTTAGTAGTGATTCTTTTGATGCTGCTATTGCTGCTCACATATCTAGACACCAAGACAAGATGGGACAATCATCTCTGGCATCCCATATGTCTTCCATCTGGGATGCTGAAGAAACTTGTGATGCCTTTTTATTTAAAAAAGATCCTATTCTTCATGAAGATGGTCCTTGTTTATCTCCAGTTACTTCTTTAGAATCTGAGAAAATGATTCCTGAAAGAAGCTTTGAGAAATTGGATGAGGTAGTATATCTAAATTTTGTTATTACTACTTGACCTTGCTTGCAAAGTGAAATAAGGCTTAATATTCATAGTATTTATTGCAGCTGTCACCTGAGAAAGAGAGGCTTGTGGATGATTTTGCTCAAACAGACCCTATGCCTATGGACAGTGGCGAGTCTGATTCAGATATCCAGGACCATTTAGGAAAGGATTTTAGTGCTCTAGCAGATATGTATTGGGTATTTTTCTTTCTATACTCTAGTTTTTTCTCTGTCAAGTCCATGGCTTCTTCATAGCTGTCTAGGTTCACTTACGGCAAGGCAATTTGGAGGAAGCTTATCTCAGGGACTCATTACAAACATGTTTTTAATGCTTAGGGCGTTCTGTCTGAACTATCAAACAAAATAATAAATCTATGAACTTCAAAAACATTTTGAACTGCTATATTCATTAGAATGATTGAACTGCTATTTTTGCTTTAGAAATGTATTTATTGGTATTGTCTTATTGATACAAGTACATATATACAATGCATCTGACTTTTTTTTCCCACTTTTGTCTTTCGATTCTATCATGTTGCAGCCTGATTCCTTGGGACCGTTAGATTTGGATATACCATCAACTAAGTACCATAGCGAAGATATAATTTTTAGTGATAGTCTTAGTGGACTGAATCGCTTGATAGCCAGCAGCCTGGATGCATTCCAGAATTGCTCCTTTTTTGGGCTTGACAAGAAGGAAGCACCATCAACAGTTGAGGCTCAAGAATCTGCCGCCCTTTCGGATTTTAAAATTGGAAGTGGTATCTGAGACTCATCATGATCGGATCTTGGTAATGGTTTCCATTGTTGGCATGAACTCAGTTGAAGTTTGTTAAGAATTAACATTTTTCCTTAAACTGACTGGAGGTGTGCATGCTGAAGAATTGGATTGAGCCACTTCAACTCTTCCTGTATATGTTTCTCTAATCTGCGTCTCTTTTCTTTTGTACAAAAAAAAAAAGATCATGGAAGGATTTCACTTATAAGCCTCCTTTGGTTTGTCTTCTCCTGTAGAAATACTCCATTTTTTAGGTAAACATATATCTTTTTTAATTCTCTGCTTCTGGACGTTGTATGTTAAGAAGACCGTCTTGCAACCCGGTGGCATGGACTTGTTTTATAAGCTAATGAACTTTTTATTTTTATTTTTTTAATGCAAGCTAATGGACAAAAACTCAGTTGTATTATTATCTGATTTATCTTATTCTCTCTTTTAAAGTGATAACTAGTGGGAGATAACATGGGCCAGATACATAACCACAGTGCATTTATCTGATTTAAAGTGATATAAAAGCGATCAATTCTTTCTGGAACAAATGTGTTTCATTCAGATTTTGCTCGAGGTTTTAAATCACGAGGGAAGAAATGACCTTATGGGATGCTTGTTGGGTTCATATAAAATTCGGGACATCTGGTTGGAGCACAGTAATTTTCGGCCCCCTACAGCTTGTTTTTATATACGATTGAATGCGAAAAATAATCTGACGGAAAAAGTAAACTGCGATGCTTATCAATCTTATGGACCATGAGCTAACACTGATGTCATTAAAATCCGATCCTATTTACATACAGCATATCTGAAGCTAGGGGAGTTCATAGTTGCATTGATTCGAGTTTAGAATAAAATTAAATCTAAACCAATTATATTGATTTGAGTTGGTTTGATTTGGGTTTTGAATTTCTTTTTGGGTCAATTTGAATTAAACCAATCTGATTAATATTATACCAATATTTATTTTATCTCCACTTATTATTTATTTTATACCAATATTTAAGTTTATATTAAAGTAGAGTAAAGATATTTCTTGTTCTTTAATGATTAAATATTTTTTTATTTAATATATATATTTTTTATAGTTATCACTTCATATATATATATATCATTAATTTCTTAATCCAAAATATAATAAAAAATTATGTAATAAATATAATTAAATTAAGATAATTGGTACCACTAGATAAGATCATAAAAAATTAAAATGAATTAAACAAAAAAGACAAAAGTAAAAGACAAACTTAAGTTCTAAAATCTAAAATTTATTAATCTAAAAGTTAAAAAAATAATTGATGAGGTCATTAGATTTGTTTATATTAAAAAGAGATAAATTTGAGTTCGAATCTAAAGTGTCAAGAATTAATTAATTGAATCAATATGAACCAATTTAATTGACTTAGTTTAGATTGTTGGGTTCGTCAGGTTGATGTAATCCGATGAACACCCCCTGTATGATGCAGCTTTGTCTAACAATTGTTGCCTTGGTAGTGACTTTCAAAATAAACACTGGCATGGATAACATGAAAATATAAAATAGCAATTCTAAACATTCCCAATGACTATCGTTCGCTAACAACTCACCAACTATTCAAGCTTTGCAGTTTAAATCAAGATGTTAAAGTTGCTAATTAAGAATCTACGTGGATGTTTGGTAACATATTGGAGTTCCACGTTCAATGTAAAATCACGTTAAAATCAACACAAGCAACTATTTGTTACTTTAGGGATCCACATTGAGTGCAAATCGTGTTACCAAAATCATTATATGCCTGCTACCTGCATGACCCTAATGCCTGATATGGTGCTTGGATAAAATAGGTTATTATGACGTCATTAAAAAAGGAAGACAATAGTATAAAGGTGGTGCAGCTTAATAAAGCGTGTTTAATTTCACATCCAAGTGATGAAAATGCAAGTAATTGATGTAAAAATTAAAAGATAGCAATAGAAGATTTTTGTGTCAAATGTGAAAACGCATGATTTTAGAAGAAAACTAACACATCTAAACATGTACATAGTACATTAGCTTGTTCAAAAAATAAAAACAAGAGAAAATAGTTCATGCACAGACTTTTACATTGTCATTCAATTACAAATTGACATGTATAGTAAGTTTGTTAACTTTTATATAACTACCTTAAAAGTCACACATACTATAGTTTCTGATTGATTGACAATATAATTTTTTTTACATTGACAAGGCATAGAGGTGGCAAATTGAGTCTGACCCAATGGTTCAACCCAAACAATCCACAAATAAGGCCAGGTTGGGTCTTGAAATTTTAGTCTGAAAAAAATCAAGCCAATTTGTCTTAACTAAATGGGCTTGATGGGCCAGTTAGGCTTATAAAATGTAGGTTTGAAAACAATTGAGCCTATTTGGCTCGGTATTATTTATTATTTTAATTTATTTTTTTGTTAAATTTATATATATTTTTAAACATTTTACATGTTAAATATGCTTTATTTTATTTATTTTTAATTAGAGCCAATTTGGCTCGATGACCCAGCATAAGGCTAGACTGGCCCAACAAATTTGTAGCCCGTAAGAAATTTGGGTTGGCCCAGTCTAGGCCATTTTCACACCTTACCCAATGACCCAATTTACCACATTTAACTGTGTATAAGAATTAAACTCTAAACATAACACGATTTACAAAAAAATACATGGATAAAATAATTCTTGATTGAAAAAAGTAAGTATTAATTATTTATCCTAATTACATAGTAGGGTAGTCAGATGTGTATAAAGAAAGGGATATACATTTGTAATGAAATATTAATATTTTACAAAAATTGAGTATACTACGATTTTAGTTCTCCAAATACTTAATAAATTCTTATACTATTTACTTATTTTACCTTGTCTTTGTTATGGTAGCATTCACATGGCATAAGTTGAACATCGCTTTCGTTTAAGCTGTCATACTAGTTTTTTAGCCCGTGCAGTTGCACAAGTCAAATCTATTATATAAATTTTATTATTATTATTAATTGTCATAAAAGGTGTGAACAATTATTCATATAATAGATGTAATTAAAAAAATATGTATCAAATGATATAGATAAAGTTTAATAGTTTTATTTGTAGAAAGAATTAAACATATATGAATATAATAATTATTAACATAATGAAATACATAAAGTTTAATAGTTGTAACTGTTAAAATGCATGATAAGACAATAAAAATGGACATTTCAACCAATTCTTTCATAAGCAACTAAGATATATAGAGGATATACAAAACAAATTTATTCAGCAAAATCAATATTAATATTTAAAAAAATATACTTACAAAAATATTAAATCTCAATGATAAAGGTGAAATCTAGAATGTAAATTTTATGACTCTAATTAATTATCCTGAAAAATGCATAGAATCATTCATATGATATATTTAAAGTAAATAAATATTATATGACCACGATAAAATTTAATAACCTTGTTTATGAAAGAACATTAAATATGTCCTAATATAATAATTGCCAACCTAATGTACTAACATAATTAAAAAATTAAAATTCATGGATCCTTCTCTATCTTGACACATTTCAAGTCATTAGTAAGTGAAGCTTGTGTGAGAAGATCTTCATTTTGATCAATGTGGTCAAGATTTGAATTGAGAGTTCTCTTCATAGGTGTGACATCCATGTCTGAGTATAAATCAAAATTATTTTCACCTGTAATAGATATACAATCCTGCAATTCAAAAAACTCATAATTATTATGGATCGAAATGTACATACACGATAGATTTAGAAATGTTTAAGATCTTATGATGTTTACATTAATTCTTTTGTAATGTTTGTCCAACATATTGATCGTTACAACTCTTCTCCTCAGAACTCTAAAATTTTAGATACGTATGTAATGGGGAATGGAGGTTTATTAATTGGTAAGCTTATGAAAAGTTTGTAATGCACTTTTAACAGGCATATATCTTTGAACTCAAAATTTAATTTAATTGTGATTTCTTGAAAAATATCATGTTTAGGGATGTTTGTTTCAATTTTTTAAATAATTGTTCTTCTATTAAAAGTTCTTTCAAGAAGATTAAAAGAAATCATTATTTCCTCAAAATTTGTTAATCAAACACGCAAGTCTTCCTGTAACACCTTGTTTTCCTAATGCATAATTAAGTGTTTTAATAACTAAAAAGTGGAAATTTGATATATAATCTAGGTGATTAAAAGAAATAAATGAATTGTTGTTATGTATGGTACGTGGTATGTGGTGATAGTTGTGTGTTGTTTGAAATTCTAGTTTGAATTTAGGAAACTTGAGATATGTGTTTAAGCCAATGTAGGTGTGTTGTGAGTGTGAAGACAGCAAATTCTCAAGGAAACTAAAAATCAAATCCAGGAAACTTGAGATATGTATTTTGGTTGATTGATGGTTGTTGAATGTGATTCTTGCATTGGTTGGTTTTGATAACTAATTGATTTGGAATATTGTGGAATTAAATGTCAAAATGGGTTTTGGCTTGAATTTTGATGATTTGTTGTAATATGTGGTTTTGTTTGAGACTTTCTATTGAATGTATTGATCTTGAGTGTTGTGTGAACCTGTTGAATTCTGTTTGAGCTAGATATAAGGAAGAATGAGTGAAAAGATCATATTTTGGGTTTTGTTTGAAGAGAGTCGTTGAGCGACTCAAAGCCTCGCTGAGCGAGAGTGCCCTGGAGCTAGAAAAAAGTTGTCGAGTTAAAGGTTCGCTGAGCGACCACCATTGTCACTGAGTGAGTGTTCGTGAGATAGGATGAATGAGTGAAGAAAAGGGGATATTCGTTGAGCAAAAATCACTTCTCTGAGCGAGTGATCATCAAAATTTGGAAATTTTCTAGAATGTGGTTGAGTGAAGGATGAATGTTACAGAATGTGCTGAAGTGGTTCGCTGAGCGAGACCTATCCTTGCCGAGCAAATTGGAGCCCTAAAGATTGGTGGCTCTCTGTTGTGAGTATCTCGCGGAGCGAAAAATATGTTTGCTGAGCGAGAATAATGCCTAAGAATTGGCTGCTCTCTGGAGTGGCTACTCCTTGAGCAATATTCATGTTCGCTGAGCGAAAGGTAAAGGGAATGCTTGAATTCGCTGAACGACCCTTGTTGTCGTTGAGCGAGAACTCTGGTATAGAGAAGAGGGTCAACTCAAGAGTTGAATTCGCTGAGCGAAACTTATACTCACTGAGTGAGATCCTTCCAAAGGGAAGTGTGCTCTTTGTATAGAAGGTACTCGTTGAGCGAGCATATGGGTTGCTAAGCGAGCATGTGTTTTTGTGTGTTATGAGAGAAATTGTAAGAAATTGGTAGTTAAGTGGAAGGTTGCTCAGGTAGAATCTCCACTAGTTGTGGTATGTTGTGATAATGAGATATTTTACAGAGGGTGTGAGTTGTTTAGATAGGACCTCACCTAAGACGTGTAAGATGTTTCTTGAGGTATGTTCTCCTTGGATAGAGCCTTATCTGTTGACCATGCAAGAGGTTGGATTGGGCCTGCATGGGGTTGATGGTGACTATTGGACCACAGGTGGTGCTGAGTAGGCCACGTGGTATGATGATGCGATATATATATATATATATATATATATTGATGAATGATTGTGGTTGAGTTGTTGTTATTGTGGCTCATACATACATGCATATGTTGTTGGCTAAGGTTGTATGAGCTTCATGCTGTATGCGAGTAGGCATGGAAGTTAGGGGGTGCGGCTTAGACGGGCCTCCATCCTAGTGCCTGGATAAGAAGTGGGGTCTGAAAGCTGGGCTTAGGGGATGAGTGGATGGGTAATCCTACAGGGGGCTAAGGCAGTGCAAACCTTGTGTCGAAGTGTACCACCACCCACATTCACTTATCTTGACAACCATAAGCTTATTCATTGATCAAAGTTTTGGCAATCCTTGAATGGTGCTTAGAAGACCATGGTACGCGGTAAGGCCTGGCTGATCACTCGAAATGTAGAAAATCTCTCAAGAGTCGTGTCATTCATGCATTGACATGTGGTAGTGAAAGCATGGGTGTTGGATTGGGCTGTATGTAGCCCATTCTTGATGATTTTGATTTCAGTTTGGCAAATGATAGTTTGATGATATAAATTATATATGCTATGGTTGTTGTTATTTTGTAAGCTTACCCTTGCTTTGCTATTTTGTATTGTTTTGCTATGGTTGCTGTTGTTGCTAGTGGTTATGTGTGTTGCTATGACTATGATAATCATGTCATTTTGACGTGGGAGCAGAGGGAGAAGCGTCAGCAGGTCCAGCTTCCCACAGCTGATGGTGGAGGATTCCAGTTAGAGTTTGAAGGCCCTTGTGGGTGGATCATTTGAAGAGATCCTTTTGGTTTTCCTTTTGTTATGTATTGTATAGTTGACCAGCTGTAGGGAGTTTTGTTTTTGTACCTCCCGTGGTTTTGTATTTTTGGGCCTGTATATCATATTATTTTATATCTTATACATATATTTTATATAACATGTTAATTACTTATTATTTGAACATCTTAATAATGTACGAGATTGTATGGAATACTGTAGCGACAGAGGGTCGTTACACTTCCAATGCAAACATTAAACCTAATAGGTAGAGGCAAACACAACAAATTTGAATTCAGCATCTTGTTTAGGAAAAAAAGAAACAAACAAAGAAAATAAAACAATATTAAGACCATAAGAAAGAAATAAATACTTCCTTTTTCACAATTGAGGAAACTCTACCCTGAAAGTAATGAATGATGGTGAATTCTTTGCGAAGGCCCACCAAAAAAATTAGAAAAGAAATAACACTTCAACATTCAAATTTATATCTCATCATTGTCATTAATTAAAAAAGAAAACAAAATTATAAAACAAAAAACTCAACCTATACCAACAATAGGTGCAAAAAGAATGGTTGTAAGAGGTGAAAGATGTGAACAGACTTTTACTACCCTATTTTTATAGCCATTAGAGTGAAACGTAAAATTATTATCCATCATTCAAAATTTGAAAAGTAATAAAGATAATTTGTTTCAATAAATTAGTGATAATGTATTTGAAAAGAGAAAGATAATTTACCCCAAGAAATCCAAAAGAGAGATAAAGGGATATTTCTTTAAGATCAAAATTATAGAAAATAAGGGTAGAAGAGAAGAAATCATGGGAGAAGAATAAGATAATTTTTAGAGCAAAAATATATTTGAAGATGGAAGTTACAAAAGATAAGGAAAGAAGAACAAAAACCCGGAGATAAATTGCATAGATGTTGAGATAAAGATTGAGGAAGTTAGAAATTGATGGTTCATCTTGATTTTGCGAAGAGCATAAAAGAAAAAATAAGAACAATATATAAGAACCGCAGCACAGGGAAAATAAAGGGAGTAGCATGCAGTTTAAAAGAAAGATAAGGGAAGTTGCTTGCAATTCGAAAGAGAGTATAAGGGAAGTTGTTTGGCTAAAAAGAAGAGAAAAGAGTAACCATAGCACAGGAGCGTGAAGGCCACAGCTTTGCCACAGAGCAGAGTTTGAATGGAAGTGAATGTGATAAAGAATGGAGAGAGTAAAGCATTCTCGTGCGAGATAGAGATTCTCATTTAATATATAAGGGTATTTTAACTAGTGTATTACACAAAATAAATATTTATTTTATATAATATAAATTTATAATAAATAAATACTTTTGAATATATAATATAAATTATTTAATAATTAAAATTGGTAATAAATAAATATTTTTGAACATAGATTATATTTTAAATTTATAATATATAATTTATATTGTGATACAATGTCAATTTGATTATTGATAATTTCTTTTGCGAAGAGCATAAAAGAAAAAATAAGAACAATATATAAGAACCGCAGCACAGGGAAAATAAAGGGAGTAGCATGCAGTTTAAAAGAAAAGATAAGGGAAGTTGCTTGCAATTCGAAAGAGAGTATAAGGGAAGTTGTTTTGGCTAAAAAGAAGAGAAAAGAGTAACCATAGCACAGGAGCGTGAAGGCCACAGCTTTGCCACAGAGCAGAGTTTGAATGGAAGTGAATGTGATAAAGAATGGAGAGAGTAAAGCATTCTCGTGCGAGATAGAGATTCTCATTTAATATATAAGGGTATTTTAACTAGTGTATTACACAAAATAAATATTTATTTTATATAATATAAATTTATAATAAATAAATACTTTTGAATATATAATATAAATTATTTAATAATTAAAATTGGTAATAAATAAATATTTTTGAACATAGATTATATTTTAAATTTATAATATATAATTTATATTGTGATACAATGTCAATTTGATTATTGATAATTTCTTTTAAAAAACATTAAAACTCAATTGAGAACTAAAATATTAAAAATAATAGATTAAAAGATATGAGTGGTTAAAAAAATTCCTAAAAACACTCTCGTTGAAGAATGACAGCTAAAAACGCTCTCATTGAAAAATAATAGCTAAAAACACTTTCGTACAAGATAGTTATTCTAATTTATATAGAGAGAGAATGTTTATCTACTCACGATCCCCCCCCCCCCCCCCCCCCCCCCCCCCCATTTTGTACATACTTTCAAACAAGAAAAAAATTACTCTCGTTGAAGAATGACAGCTAAAAACGCTCTCATTGAAAAATAATAGCTAAAAACACTCTCGTACAAGATAGTTATTCTAATTTATATAGAGAGAGAATGTTTATCTACTCACAATCCCCCCCCCCCCCCCCCCCCCCAATTTTGTAACATACTTGCAAACAAGAAAAAAATTGTTGTATTGTGAGCGATATACTCTCACAAGAACTATTTGAACAATGAAAGAGTTTTACTAGAAGCAACCACTAGCTTTTTTGTTTAGCCTCAAACTATAATTTTTCTACTTTAAAGAAATCAATAGAAATGTATCTACACACTATTTTCAACAAGAGTTTTCAAGTTTTGCAGACTTCACATGGACAGTGAAAATTAGCAAGGGTTAGTTTGGCAAGTATATTTAAGTATATGTTGTGAGTTACCACCAAATTGTTAAAAAAGTTACAATAATGTTTGTTTTACACCCCTTAAAGTGGTGTGAGATGAGTGAAAGGAATATATTGATAAGAAGAGAAGAAAAAATGAAGAAAAAAAATGTACGAGATGTAATATATGATGTGATAAAAAAGAGAGATATAAACATAGAAATAATGCAAAATAAATATAAGAGAAAATAAGTATGGAAAAAATCAAAACTTAAAAAATTAAATGACATATGCGCATATTTCAAGTTAAAATATCATCACCAATTAATCTGTGAGTGTGACACAATGAATAAAATAAATATGAAAAGTAATAATAAAAAAGGATAATCAATTCTATGTTAAATAGGAAAAAAATATATTTTTATACATTTGCAATTATTTGGTGACAGTATTTTAGCTTTTACAACTAATATGAATGTTTTAAAAAGTCATGATCTCCAAGCTATCATTACGACATATAAAAATTAAAAATTTGGTTAAACTATTGAGTATGTCTTTGAACTTTTTGGTAATTTTTAGTTAGATTCTTATACTATTTTTTTTAATTGAGTGCTTCATCTTTTATTTTTTTAATTGGCTCCCTATCATGAATTTCTGTTTGAATGCCATTTGTGGTACTGATGTGAAATGTGACGTGAATTTTTTTCCAAAAATAATTGCAATTTAGGGTTTTTCCCCTAAAACTTAACACAAACCCATCTTCTCACTTGCAAAAACTCAAATGCAGCATGTTGGAGACAAGCCATCTTCAAAAACCCATCTTTTCTTCTCCTTCTTGACATATGGAAAATGCTTCTTGCAGCTGCTCTTGATTTTGTTTTTGTTTTTGTTGATCTCATCCTCCATTCACTACTCCTTTTTTGAGTTACCGTTCTCCAACGTTGATATGCTTGCTTTTGCTTTTGTTTCTTTGTTTCCCTTTTAATATCAAGATTGCCCTTGTCACCATATCCCAAGCTTTGTCCTCCACTCTATCAATCAATAGAAGGAGACCACTTGCTAGCTTTTGCTATTGTGGTGACCTAATGGTTCTATTAACCTTAAGGATAAAGAGGAACCTTGGAAGGAGATTTATAGGGTGCTCAAATTTTAGGGTATGTTTGCCATAATGAGTTTCATTTGTTTAGTTATTAATATGTTTTTTTGTTAAATGTAGACAAGCAATTTTGAATTTTTTTCAATGGGTTAATGATCCACTAGACCAAAGAGGTAGAACAGTGTGGATGCAACAAGAAAGAGAATAAAGAGATTAGAGACTGAGAATGGGAGGTTGAAAAAAATACAATATGTTATTTGGGTTTTTTGTGTATTCAATGTAATGACCTTGTTGTTTGCCATGGTCAATTATGTTAAGAGTGGAGGGGTGTTAAGGTTGTCCTAGATATTAGGTAGTTAATGTTGTTTAGTTAAAGGTTATCTATTAGTAATCAAATGTGGAGATGATTTATCAGTGTTATAATGGACTTATTGTGATGTAATGGATTTCTTTTATGAATGCATTATGTCTTTTTAAATTGTAATTTTTTCATTGCAAGTTAGCCATATGTTAATGTACTTTAAAATAATCCTCATGGTCACAATCATCAACAACATCACTAACTCTAACATCCATAACATTGTTATCACTACTTCCATCCTCTGTATTATGACTTTGATCTTCATTTTTAGTGGGTACATAATTTGGATTGTTGGATGTGACTTCAATCCCATTACCTTCTCACATACCACTGACCACATGTATCTCTAGATGCTTCATAGTTGTACTCAATACATACTTGGCTTTGCCATGCAATCATTATTAGACTTCAGTTCTTTCAGTCCATAATTCATGCATTTTCTTGGCTCTTTATACCAAATCTTCACATACGCCTTGTAGCCTAAGTCCTTTAATATAGTAACAGTATCTTAGAGAGGCCAATGGTCCAAGTCAAATTAATGTGCATCCTTGTTTTATGCACAACATTTGTTCATTATAAGCCAAAAAACAAATTATAAGAAACGAATATATTATAAGACAAATACCAAATAAACAAAAAGTGAGTGGTCCTATATACTAAGCAAATAAAGTTGACGAGATATAGTCACCAAACAAGTCTGATACATAATAAAGTAATTTAATAATCCATCAAAGGTACCAAAAAACGGTTGCCCATAGTACACATTAGTGGTTCCATTAGGACCACATTACATAGTCCATTTCAATTCTATCTAGGTGGAATATTTACAAAAAAAAAAAAGAAAAAAGAGTTTGCCCACACAACTGTATTTATTAACTATTGGGTGGTGGTTAAGAAGACTTGGATGTCTCAATAGCAGCAACCTTGATGCTCTTTGTTCCTTTGCCTTTTCTGTTCTTGTAGTACACTTGTAGTCCATATACATCTCTGTAGGATTATACATTTGATATAACTTTTCAATTGTTCATCATTTAAAGATTCATTCATGCTATGCAGATTTTCACTGTCATACCCATATGAAATTTCAACATTTTCATTGCTCACAACATGAGGATTGTGGTCTCATCTTGCATGAGAGGGATTATGCTGCCAACTAAAAATTGGGGCTCTACATTCTCTTTTTGCTTCTCTTCATCATGGTGACCTTTGTCTTCTTCATATACCGTAACTTTAAAATAATCCTCATGGTCATAATCATCAGCAACATCATCAACTCTAACATCCATAACATTGTCATCACTACTTCCATCCTCTGTATTATGACTTTGATCTTCATCTTCAGTGAGCACATAATTTGGATTGTTGGATGTGACTTTAATCCCGTTACCTTCTTACATACCACTGACCACATGTATTTCTATATGCTTCATAGTTGTACTCAATACATACTTGGCTTTGCCATGCAATCATTATTAGACTTCAGTTCTTTCAGTCCATAATTCATGCATTTTCTGGATCTTTATACCAAATCTTCATATACGCCTTGTAGCCTAAGTCCTTTAATATAGTAACAGTATCTTAGAGAAACCAATGGTCCAAATCAAATTCAAGACCTTTCATGCACCTATCACCTATATAGTCATTGCCAAATCTGTTGTACACCAACTGACCTCCATGATGAAGTTCAAGTTCAAATTTTGTGTTAGCCATTTTTTACAAACAGAAACAAATTAGTTAACAAAACCCTAAACCCAAAATGATACAATTAGTTAGCAAAACCCTAATCCCAAAAAGTTATCACAGAAATAATCCCCTTAAACAATCATACACTAAACCTAAATTCATGTATAAGAATAAAAAAAATCGTGTTTAGAAGAAAGACCAAATCAAAACTTTCGTGTTCACCATAATGAGCAATCACAAACGATGCCCCAAAGCAATCATACCCAAAATGGTGTCAAACTAAAGCAAACAAGAAAAACACAACACAAATACAATAATTTTCATCTTCAACAAAATGTGCAATCATAAAACAACTTGCAATTACTAATTTGAACAATTGTACAAAAAAAAAATAGAGGGCGTGTAACGCCATGTTTTCTTAATATATGATTTAATGATTTAATAACTAAAAAGTAGAAATTAATATATGATCTTGATGTCATAAAAGTGAATAAACTAGTTGTTATGTGTGGTTGTGGTTTTGTGTTGTTGTCTTGTAATTCTTGTCTGAATTTAGGGAACTGGTAGAAAATGTATTTGAGCCAAACTGAGTTATTAGTGGTGTTTATCTGGGTTGTTGAAGGGAAACCGCAACGTTGAGCCAGTTGTGAGCCTTGGGAAGTGATTAGACAGACCATGGGCTTTAGTAGGCCCAAAGCCTTTGTGAGGCCCAAGGAGATTTAAAGACACCCAAGTCTTCCCCTTCATTTTCTTAGGTGTGCTAAACAAAAACATCTTCCTATTCTCTCTCATTCTCTCTTAAGTTCTCTTAAACCTGCCAAGAGTGTAGCAAGATTTCAAGCTTTGATTCTGTTCCCGTGTGTTGAGAAGGGCAAATTCCTGAAGGGTTAACTCAAAAGCTCATTTTCTCACATTCTCCTCTTCCCCAAATTCAAATTCAAAAGCTCTAAGAGGTAAGGGAAGCTTACCTATGTTGATGTATATTGTATGAGTGTGGAAGTGTGTGTATGTTGTTGTGGATTGAGCTAGAAAGCATGATTTGGCTGTATTTTGTTGAAATGTTGTTATGAATGAGTTTCTTGATGTCGTGGTTGATTCCCGTTGAGATGTTGTATGGATTGCTATATCTATTAATTATGTTGTTGAGGAATGTTATGTGTTGTTGTTCGACCCTTGTAGGGTTGATTTGGGGTGTGAGTGAGTAAAAAGTTTGGATTTGTTGGGGTTTGTTGAAGAAAGTTTCTATTTCTGTCATTTGATAGTCGTTGAGCGACTAAGGCTTTGGCTAAGCGAGAATGCCCATGGGAGTGAAATGAGGCTGTTGGGTTTGTGGTTCGCTGAGCAACCCATTATGTCGTTGAGCAAGTATTCTTAAGTTGTAGTGAGGTTGAAGTGCCACCATTTGGTGAGTGAAACCTAGTTTGCTGAGCTAGTGTTCATGAAGATTTAGAGATTTTTCAAAAGATCATTCGCTGAGCGAGTACTAGTCTTACTAAGTGATTTGAGACCCTACAGAGTTGTTGCTCTGTGTTGCAATTGGGTGAGCTATATGTTCGCTAAGTGAGTAGGTGACTCGCTGAGTGAATTGTTGTTGGTATGGATTTTAGAGAAAGTTCCTAGAACGAATTCGCTAAGCGACCCCAGTTGTCGCTAAGCGAGAGACCCTAAAGACAAGATATTCGTGGGTCAGAACCTTCATGGGGGGAGTAGCCCACTTAAACGGAGACCCTCACTGAGCGAACACATGGACAGCTAAGCAAGCAGCGTAGTCTGATGTTGTTGAGATTTATTTTCTGGTTATTTAAGACAAAGTTGAGAAGGGCTTTTGGTGAGAGCCTAATGTAAGACTTTGTTGAAAATGTAATAGGAGTGGTAAGTTGCTTGGATAGGACCTCCACTTGTTGTGAATAAAATTGTTAGGTGAGATTTCTCACGGGGTATGGGCTGCTTGGATAGGGCCTTACCTGTTGACCATGCTTGGGGCTGGATTGGGCCTGCGTGGGGTTGGTAGTAGTTGTTGGACCACAGTATGTGGTGCTGATTGGGCCTATGTGGTGTTGTGTTTCCTTATATATATGTTGATTTGTTGCTGTTGAGTTGATGTTGTGTTGCGAAACATACATTTCATGTATATGTTGGTGGCTGAGATAGCTAACGATGGACCTCATGCCGTTATACGGGTAGGCACATAAGTTGGAGGGTTGATAGGAGCTGCGACTCAGAAGGGCCTTCAACCTAGTGCTGGATAAGACGTGGGGCAACTGTTAATGGGCCTTTAGGGATAATTGGATGGGATATTCCGCTAGAGGGCCAAGGTAATGCAAACCTTGAGTCATAGTGAGCCGCCACCCACATATAATTATCCTGACAAACCACTAAGCTTATTCGTAAATTAGAGTTTGGCAATCCCTGAATGAATGGTGGATCTTCATGGTAGGGGGTGAGACTTGGCTGATTGCTCGAATTGTTGTGAATGTCTCGAGAGTTGTGTCATCATGCATTGACATAGTTGTGGTGGGTTTGTTGTAACATACAATCTGAGTTGAGAACTCTTTGCCATATGAATGTATGCTCTATATATATGTGTGTGTGAATGTTAAGAACTATTGATGATTTCCTTAATTATATGCTATGTCGTTGTTTTAGTAAGCTTACCCTTGCCTTGTGTTTTGTTGTGGCTGTTCTGTTGATGCTGTTATGTTCGTGAGACTGTGATGATCACGTTGTCGGGTGTAAGAGTAGACGACGAGCCTTCGCTGGACCCAGTTGCTCAAAGCTGATGGTGGAGCTGCTAGCGAGAGAGCTTTTTGGATGTGTTGTGTTGTATTTCATTCTTTTGACAGGGTGTATAATATGCCCAACCATAGAAGATATTATTATTGATAAAATAATTTTTTATATATATTTCACTAAAAAAAGTATATTTATATCATATATTTTTAATTAATCTTCTTCTAATATATTTATATCATATCTAATATATTTAAACTTTTCTAGAAATTCATTAATATATACTAATTTATATATATTAGTGAACTCTGAGAGTGGGATTCAAACTTCATTCATGTTGACAAGTATATATTATTAATTTATATTTATTAATTTAATTTTAATATTATTAGTTTATATAATGATAATATTATTTAATTTAGTGGTAAATATATGTACAATTTTCTGTTCTCCCTATTTAAATTATATCTAATATAAATTTCATTTGTATATCAGATAAAGTTATTAGCTTTGTAGTTTTAGTGTTATTGATGGACTTCAAAGGTGGGGGTTCAATTCCCACCTTCAACACCTTTATTATTTTCTTTCCCATTCTTGAGTGTAAACAAAAGAAAAATTGGGAGACTAAAAGTGCAATTAAGTTAAATATAATTAACAAAGTTATAATACCTTTAGTGTGTAGGGGTTCAATTACAAATTTTTTAAACTATATAAACTTTTTTAAAGTGTTTTTAATTGTATGAATTTAATTAAAAAATTTATAAAACTATAGAGTCCTTTTTATTAATTTAACCTAAAATTAACCATATATATTAATTATATTGCTTTAAAGAAACAGTACATGTTGTAAGAGTATTAATACCTTGAATTGTGGGCGAGATTGGAATATATGTTACAAATAATTACTGAAATTTAATTGTTTAATACTTTTTCTTAAATTGTTACTAATAACTTTCAATGGGAAAAATTACTTAACAATTTTTAACATTTTTTTTATTAAATGCAGTATGACAGGCCAAATCGTGCACCCTGGTCCACATGATGAGTCATTGTTACATTTTCAACTTGTACATGTATCCGAACACACATGGAATGGTGCGTTGGATCACATTTTGAACGTCAGACGAACACTAAAGACTGGCAGGCTGTGGCACATTGTAAACAAAAGATATTGGGGACCTTTTAGAGCGTGCTTATTTTTGGGCGTCACTCAAATTGATTTTTTTAATTTGGATCATAATGCTATTTAGCTTTTTTCAGTAAAAATCCTTACATACAAAACAGTATGATTTAATTCTCAAGTTAAAAGTGGTAATAAAAAAGTCCTTAAAGTAATGACTCTTAAAATTCAAATCTCTAACGCTATAGATAAAATTCGTGAGTATGCAATTCATTTTTACTGTGCCCAATTATGAGCTGGTGCTGTTTAAGATTAACTTTGTGAGCATATATCTGGGTGACTTTTTTATTATTATTATTAAGAGTAGAACAAACGACCAAATAGTAGATACGCAGCCTATCAATTTCTTTCGTTTGGACCATTATGAAAAGGGATTTGGCTCTTCTAAAATGAGGAATTACGCTTTAGAGAATAAAGTGTAATAATAACTATTAATTAAAAAATCAACACTTAATATTATAATTAATTTTAGATAATATTGTTGAATAAAAAACCACTCAGAAATACATTATTGTTATTGTTATCAAATTAACAATATTAATTTTTATTGTTATTAAAAATTCAAATATTACATAGTATACTAAATTATTATGTAATTATGGATATTTGCTAGTTATATATACGCTATTTTCCTCAATAATAAGTTTTTCTATCAGTAAACCAGACTGGGATTCACAAAAGGAAAATAATAGACCGGTCCTATCAGAAAATCACGCTGAAGACAGTGAGCTCAAAGGATACCTTAACATTAGTAGCAGCAAAACCGAAATTAAACCACATAAAAGGCAGTGTAGCACGGTAATGTGACTGCTTTCTTCACATGTGGCCTTTACCACCTATGTATAATCATGCAGGCACAGATAATTAACAAAATTGTGTCACTTCAAGTGGCTATTTTCCTTAAGCTCTTAGCCAAAAGAAAATATGAGGAAAGGAAAAGGGAACTTAAGCTCACACTAAGTAAAACCCACACTTGATGGAGCACATCTCAGACCAAACATGGGGCAGGGACGTGGTGTTATGCTAAGAAGGAGCATTGACAGCAGGACTAATTTTTTTATCCAATTCGTTTAAGTCTACCTTTTAATTATTCTCCTCTATGGAGAAACATGCCTACTATTTTACATATATGGTGGCAACAGCTGATTTATAACTGAAAAATTCACATTTGTAGCAGGAAGCTACAAGGATATTTGTCAAAAGGGTGGACAAAGATTATGAGAGGCAGCTCCTTCAAAGAAGTTAGCAATGCTCATAATCATACAAAACTGGTATTTCAGCTCCTTATTGTCATTATGATAGAAACTTGGATGAGGTGGGCAAATGAATCATCCTTTGATTAAAATGTCATTCTCTCCCACTATTTCTTCCTAGACTTTGAAGCAGCCCATTTAAAGTAACCGCAGTTTGCTTCAGGATTAGATGCAGGGCCCTGTAAGTGGAAAAAGACATTAATATTCACCGCCTATTGCATGATGATGTACAAATTATGAAATGACAGACTAAAAAAGAAGGACAAGGTGTCAAACAGAAGATTATGTAACCTATCAGCAGTTGTGGCTACAATATAACATGCAGATGCATGACAAGTTCAAGGATAGCTCATTAAAACCCAATCCCTCCCTTTAAAACAAGTTATGCTTATTATTTTTCTTCTGTGTTATTATATAGTGTGCAAGTTTGCTAGTTCTTACAAGACTAAAATCTTATTTTGGTCCCAAAAGATAGACTCTATCAACTTAGTACCTAAAACTAAATTGCTGTATAGAGGTAAACTCGTTACGAGTTTACAATTCAAGTTTACCGACCCTCCACAAATTCATGGAAAATCTCAAGCTTGACAACCTTACAAATAACTAGAACATGATCATTGCTCTAATTTTAATAAATGATTAAATTCCTTTGATGGGCAGATGGATCGAGTCCTCACAAAACTATAGTGTAGTGCAGAAGAATAATTCTTGAAGAGTTAGAAGCACAATGCCCAAAACCACTCTATGGAAACAGATTACCTCAGCGCGAGCACAAACATAGAATCTGCGGCCAAAATTAGATCCTTGTTTCTTCACCACCCGAGCAATACAAGGTTCCTTATGGCCCTTGCAAATAGGTATACTGTTCTGCATCAACTGTTGTATTCTTTGCCACTCCAGTGAAGCCACATTACTCTTTTCTTCTTTTGTGGAACTACCATTTGGTCCAGCTAAATGCTGATCACACGCATCAGTATCCAACTCATATTGCTTTGGACTGTTACTATGATCAAACACCGTAGGAGTTTCATCTAAATGAGGGCTGGGTTGAGAGGGTTCTGCCTGATTATTTGAGAAATCAGTACATGAGTCATTGACACCATTGTCAAGATTTGTACTTTTCTGAAAAAATGACCGAAGTGAGAGCTGGGACCATTGACTATTTCTAGCTTTTTTGTTGGATTTGTTAGATAGCCTGATTACTGATTTTTCATATTCACTTCCAGATTTAGAAACAGTCTCCTGAGAAGAACCTCCAGAAAGTGTGTTTAGTTTCAAAATGCTACCTTCATGATCCTGGCTTGTAGGAAAATGACATTCATTTGGACATGTTGCAGATGAACCAGATTTGTTACCTGGTTCTTCTCTCTCACAAGTACTACCCATTGCAATGTCTTCATGTGCCATCTTGCATGATTTCATTTGCTCGGAAACTTGTCTTTTCATCAACACTGACACTGCAAGAAACGGTTCAGAAACAAGTAAACATTAACATCATATGAACAGAGACGCTAATGCAAAGGAGAAACAATGTTTTGTACCTAGAGTTTGTTGTATGCCGTGAACCATGGGAACATATCTAGCAGACAAGGAAGGAGTACTGTGCAGAGAGACTTCAGGAATTTCATTTAAAGTCATGAAAACTGGAGCATGATCAGATCCTTCCAGTTTAATGCTATGCCTTCCCTTCCACTTATGGGCACTGAGCAGATCATGAATTCAGTTAAAACTTATATAATAACCTCGAGGAAGACATGCAGCACATATGCATGCAAATATTGAACCATTTGACACAGTAAGAACCACACTATGAGTGAAAAAAGAGTGTAAATGAGTCTATTAAAGAATACAGAGGAAAAACTATATCAAGAAAAAAAAAAAATAATCTGAAAGTAGGGAGACGATCTTTGCGAATGTCATAAATGTGTAATGTAAAAAGATATAATACAAAACATAGGGCATGTTACGGTATCACCAAGTATCTAACATTTACATCCAAAAAAAAATTAACCATCTAGGTTCAAAGGCAAAATAGCATAGGATTCCACATACAATGCTTGCATCTTACCTCAGTGTGCTTTCTGGTTTGCACCGTTTGTATTGTGTCAGAATATCACATTCCTTGACATGGCATCTTATAAAACTATGGCATTGCAGATCATCTGATTCATGTAAGCATGAACCAGCAAACAGAATATGGTCAATTCTACTCCCGAAGTTAAACACTTCAGCACCTGTATTTTGCGACCAACAGGTGTATGCTTCCCTTCTGCACACAATCTCAAAATGAACAAATATGATTTAATAAGATTAATACCGATCACATTGAAGGTGTGTCCACAGAATATTGAAAACACAATGTAAAATTTGAAAGGACCAGACAGGAAGGGAAAATATGGAGGATGATGCATATATTACTAGCCAGAAGCCACATGCACAGAGAAATGTGTCTGACATACAGACTAAAAATAAGATTTAAAGTTGAAACATAGTTCATTATTTTCAAAGAATCCATTTTTATAATCCGAATTTGAAAATTTGAAAAGGTGACTTCAATTTGAAAGCCATATAAATCCTACATACAGATAAAAGATAATACCTAAAAAAAAAAAAAAGAAGACAAGATAAAAAGATTTTTAAAAAAAAGATAGAATTAAAACATTCTCTAATCTCCGTTTTCTGACAAGGCAATGTTCATTAGGCATCAATATCAGGAATTAAATTTCCAAGGAGACACTACACATCAATATTTGATATTTAACAAGAAAGGTAACTCCAAGATCCATACCTATCAGGATGTTTTGCTCTGAAGACATCAGAAAATTGGCCTCCATTTTCAATTAACATTGATTTGAACCATCTTCTAAAGCTGCATATGAATTCAGGTAAAGTGTTAAGATGATTATCATCATATTAGATTAGACATTAAAAATACTTCATAGAATTCTGGCAGTAAGCTCACTCATTATTTTCAAAATCAGGTCCTGCATCACATCGATCAATTGCAAATGGTGCAATATTGAGATCACCAACAACAAATAATCTCCTTCCTTGGTGCAGGAGAGACTCCCATCTTTTCTATTAAAGAGACTATCAACATCAATCAAACAGAAAACAAAAGAAAAATGAAAATTTTCAGCCCTGTAAAACAGAACAGAGGACCAAAAATGACCACTAAGCATAAACTATGAGATTCATGTCCCATTTTTTAAAAAGTAGATTTTTTTGACAGTTTAATGTTCATTGAATCATACTAATTTACGGGTAACACAAGAAATAGTAATAGTACTAATTTTGAAAACTAGCTTTAGGGTTTCTTAAACTCTATACATATTCTGATGGACAAGCAGTATTCAGGTCACATTTTCTTATCAATGATACATTTGGATGAACCAATTCAAACTTTTCAAACATTGTCAACATTAACAAGTTTGGAGAATTTCAAACTCTAGCTTCAAATTATCAACTTGTCTTATAATTACTATAGTTACCCAATAACACACAATTGAAGCATAAAATATTGCCAAGACCCACATAAGACCATTCGAAGCATGGAAAAAATTCTGCAAAGCAATGACTCTTGGATTTGGTCACATCATTCATTGATTCCATTAACATATAAACATTTCAAATACCTGTAATATCCTGTAAAATTTTTGCTTAAACTGAATCCTTTCAGTATCATCACTTCCAGCTCGGGGCCCATACACATTGAAAAGAACTGAACAGATTCAAACACAAAGTACACAACTATGTCAAAAAACTATAAATTTCTTCTGTTTCAAAAAAAAAAAAAAACTAAGGTGATTAATTCCTAAAAATATATATATACATCATTCTTTCTAGCCACACTCATGTATACCGCTTCACACAACAGCTTTCAAATTTTTTTCCTCTTATACTCACCAAAGTGAGTGTGATCTGTGATAATGCATCGCCCCTCACTATCAAGACTTAGGAGCTCATCTTTGGAAAATTCCACAAGATCTTCCAACAAGAATGGCAATTTGTCTTTGCTAGTTTGAGAGTTTATCAAAAGACCAGTAAAGCCTTCCTCTGCCACCAGGGGCAATGCCACTTCATTACTTGAAAATGCGGACTTTACACGACAAAATGTAATAACACCTGCACACTCAACACAATTTATTGCCTAAGAAGTATGATTTACACTCTTTTAAACATATTCTTGAAGAAATGCTAGCATCACTCTGTCACATTCTAACACATTCTTTTAAACACACTCTCTATGAGTGACTGAAATTTATTGGACACAATTTTGTGGGTCCTCTTAGCGAACCTCACTCATGATTTTATAATTTGCAACAAATTTTAACCAATACAAGAAATGTGTTAGAGAATGTGTTGCTAGCATTCTCTATTCACTAAAATTTATTAGAAATTATAAAGTTGTGTAAATCTCACTTCTTATTTAACGAGTCTCACTCAATATTTTGTATTTTTTTAATAAATTTTAACCAATAATAAATGGCATGCCAGAATTAGAGAGTTTGTTGTTAAAACTCCCCGTTTAGAGTTTTCAAGGTCATATAATAAACAGCATTTGATATCTAAAACACAAACAATATCCTCTGGAAATAAGAACGAAGGGAAGTAACTAGACTGTGTATTTATTTCTTTAATATATTCCATTTTCTTCATAAAAGAAAGGGGTTACCGGAATAGCCGGTTCGGCCCTTCTGTGAGGTGCGGGTGCAGGAAAAGAACGACTCGTATCCGTCGGCCATGACCAAATCCGCTGTGACTTCCTGCCTCCGCAGTTTTGTCTCCTGCAGGGAGCGGTTGTGAATAGGGTGATGAATGAGAATCCAAATGATGAAGGAGAGAATTTGGAAGCACCTGAAAACAAATGATGTCGGCGTCGAATGAGTTTAGCAGATTCCGGAGAGATCCGAACTGCGCTATGCGCTGTCTCAGGCCGTTCACGTTGTAACTCACTATCTTCATTCTATCACTCTCTCACACATTCGCTTCTCCCAAGTTAGAATTTGGAAACACGTTTCTTTTCTTTTGCCCCTTCTCTCGTCTCCTTCAATCGTGTTGTCATAGCTTATATTCCGTTGAAACAATTGCAGAAGCGGTTTATTTCTTTTCTTTTCTTTTTTTCGTAAAACTTTCCAATAGTAGTTTAATTAAAAATATTTTAATTATATGCTGTCTTTTAATTGACTTTCTGGTGTATGTTTTTATTTTATTTATATTAATATTTTAGTATGTGTAATTTACATGATAAATGTTTATTTATATAATTAAAATTTATAATAAATAAAGAATTTAATTGTTATGTACTGTCAGTATAAAAAATTTTACATTGTCAACCAATCGAAAATCAGCTTTAGTATGATTTTTAGGGTATTATATCAAAGTCAACAAACTTCTAAACATGGTGTATGGTGTATAATTGGTATGTCAGTGTATAGCCTATTTTTTCATAAATAAATACTCTTGAATATATAAAATATTACAATTAAAATATGCAATAAATAAATATTTTAAAATTTATGATAAATAATTTATATTGTCATACAAAATTATTTTTAACAATTGATAATTTTTTTAAAAATATTAAAATTTAATTTAAAAATAAAATAAAAATGCTCTCATTTTGTATAGTTATTTTAATTTCTATATAGATGATATCACTTTAGAAGTTTAAAATAATGTTACTTATTCATTTTTATTTTTATTTTTTGTTATACCTAATTTTTAAATTTTATTGAACTTATTATAAAATCAAATAATAAATCATTAAAAAATTTAAGTTAGAAAGAGACTTAATCCGAGACATTTTTTTTTCATTTATCTTCAAGTATTTATAATCCCACGCGTTTTAAATATTTTAATGCCCCAATAATAATTATAGTTCATAAGTAAAAGGGAATATTTATAAATTAAAAAATAATTTTAATATAAATATTAATCCTATTTCTTTATCTACATATATTAAAAAAAATTAGCTAAATGTTAATTACATTATTAGCAAAGCAAATCTTGTAAAATAAATATCAATAAAAACATAAAAAACATGTCGTTTGTGCAAATTTATTGAACTCTAGAAATGATTTACTTACATAAAAAGATAAGTGACAAAATAGAAAAACATTTAAAATTCTTTAATGTTCTGCTATTAAAATCAATAATAGGGCGCTATAGCCTATAATTATATCGATTCGAGCATCAGCAAACTAAATGTTAAGAAATCAAACTCAAAACAATTCTGAAATTATTAAACAACCATTTATATTTCTGTTGGGTTTCATTTTTGTGGGGAAAAGAGGCCAAGGAAAGATAGAAACATCACTGATGGAAGTGCATCAAGCTAGGGGCTGTCTTGTACAATCCACAACTAGAGTTTTGTGGCACCGGTGCACAAGCAAACTGACCTGTAATATCAAGTCATTATCCTCATTGCTGTGAGTTTCGATCCAAGAACTTGTTGCTTGACATTCATACTCCAAACCAACAAGTCACTTGGAAAACCAACTCAAGTCATTATCCTCATTTACAATATTTGTTTGTTAGTGTCTCCCTGAAACAAAGAAATTGCAAAGGAATTCTTCTTCTAAAAAAAAATTGAAGTAACATAACGATGTTCGAAGACAATCCTGATAGAACCCAGACTAAGCCCTAACCATGTATCGAAAAAGAACCATTTGTTCGCCTTATTCAAGTGATTAGCCTCACTGAAGTGTCAATCTAGTATTTTCGTGTCTGCATATTGCGTTGCAACTCAGGTATATAAACAAGAATCTTCATGATGAGAGGGCCCATTATAACTTCTTTGGATACATTTTCTTGGGACTAAAAATTGGTTGTGTTGGGAACTTCATTATGTCGAAAGTTAATTTTTTGTATTATTAAGCAACAAGTATTGTGTGGGGTGTTACTTGTGTTTGATAAAATGCCTCTATAAAGCAAACAAATACTTGTAGAATAAATTGGTATAGAAATATGGAAGCATCAATTATCAATTGATTTCATCACTGTAACACCCATTCATATTAATTTTGTTATTAAGTTTAAGTAAATGAAAATACGTGTAAATTTTTTTTTTTCATTTTTAAAAAAAATTCCAAACTTAATAAAATTTGGAAATGGTAGTAAAAGATGAAAGATATATACATATATATCATAAAACTGTACATCATGGTTTGAGTAATACATAATAGTCAGAAAACAAAAGTACATCGAAAGATATATACTACATAGCCCACTATATACATCAAAAAGATCTTATACAGAGCAGTATTTATCTACCTATCCCTTATACAAGAAGAAAATACTATAGGTCTTCAGGTCCTCCCCTGTTGAGATGTTCTCTATCTTGTACTCAGCATCACGGAACGTTAATGTCGTCTTCAATAATCACGACCAATCATACACAAAAGAAAATAATGGAGTAAGGTGTTTTGTTCTAAAATCACTTTTACATGTATGGTAGAAAATCTACCATAAAACAAAGATAAAACACAACTGACAACACAAGAGATCCTAAGGTTCATTCTAAGTTGTATCCGACTACCCTTGACTAGGTATGGATCCATACTTTCCATTAGTGAGTCATAGTTCTCAACAGAACCCGAGAAGTGACTGGGAGTACATATACCTCTCTCAACACCATCACATGGTACAGTCCTCGTCATCATTGAGGAACAAAATAACAATTTAGGATATCCATTTATAGAGGTATACTTTCAAACCAATCCTGGAATGCTGAGCAGTTGTCAGGGTTAGGCGCTACCCTGGCCATTGGGACTTTCACCACTCAATGCCTACCCCCAAGACCTTTGCAAGTGGGTCCCTGCCTTTCATTTCTCAGCGTACCAAACTGTGGCTTCCCTAGCAGGGTGCCATGCCACTACATGTCACTTGCTTTACATTACTCACTAATTTATCACTTCCTAATTTCTCAAACTGAGGTTTCCCTAGTCTCATTTAATTTAAGCACCAGTATAATCAACATTTCTGCCTTATTTTGCAGAAATTGCGCTATACCAAAATTTTAACAGAATAACAATATAACAATTATAGTATAATTACTAAAATTTTGGCAGAATAACAACTAAATAAATGCATTTTGATTTTCTAAATTTGAGCAGAGTAACAGCTTAGTAAATGTATTTTTATTTTCTAAAATTGAACAGAGTAACAGCTTAGCAAGTAAAATTTAATAATTTAAATTTGAGCAGAGTAAAAATTTAATAATCATGATTTAATAATTTAAATTTGGCAAAGTAACAACTTAGTAAAAATTAAAGTTTAACTTTAAACAATAATAACAATACTAAAATTTAAGCCTAAACGGGTTTAGGGGAAAACCCTTCCTACCAACATGCAAAGTGATAGTAATTTAGAACCAACCCCACTCCCCCATTACCTCTAAGATAATTGATGGAGAGGATGAAATTGTTGATGCAGAGCTCCTAAAAAAAGAACTTTACTAGTTGTGGGAAAACTAGTAAAATTTTAACATAAAAACAAAATAAAAGAAAATTTTTCTAGAGAGAAAAGCTCTCTAAGAATTTGGTAGTTTGAGAGAGAGAGAGGTGCTGAAATTGGTCCAAGACCATTGGTATTTATAGAGGGGAAGATGGGGGTTAGGTGTCCCTTGGATGATGTAAGCAATGATGCAATAAAACTTATTTTTAATTTCTTTTTAATTAATTTTAGGGACACATACCCCAAATAAGTGGTGAATCACCTATTTTAGGGTTGGGGACGTGCTCCACCAGCTGTCCCAAGCCTCCATGTGTCAAATTTTATCTGTAGGTGAATTAACTAGTATCGATAAAAATGCCTAAACTTGAAAAATTAGCTTTTAGTATCAAAATAATGCATTTTAATGCAAAAATGGACAAATAAATTATTTTTTTATCAAAAATAAATTTATAATAATAAATTTTAATTTTTATTAATTTGTTTCAAATTATATGTATTTATTTTGTATTTTTAAGCTAGAAAATTCATAGAAAATCCATTTTAATTCAATAAATACCAAAATTTTTATCAAAATTTTAAAATTAAATATTTTACCCATAATTAAACTAAAATTACCATTTTCACCCTTTTTGAATGTCAAACCAATACTGGCTGGTTTATTAGACACGCAAGGGCATTTTGGTCATTTTACACAGAAATTCCAGAAAATTCCCAAAAAATCCCAAAATTATATTTTAATATATAGGACATAATTCCAAGCTCAAATTGACATTTTAATGTCAATTGAATCTTTTCCTCATGTTAGTTCTTAATGTTGAGGAATAGGAACAAAATTGTCATTTTCTAATTTCTCCGGCTCCGGCTCGGAAAAATTATTAAAAATCACGATTAAATAGCTCTTGAAACTTTGAGCAAAATGGTGGGAGTCAAAATTTCAAAATTCCTTTCCGATTTTTGAGAATTGTATTGCCAAATATTATAAAAAAATAGTGGAAGAATTGAAATAGGATTATTATATTTTTCACTACTTTTCTCTCAAAATAAAGTTTTTATAATGAGAGATACTTAATATAAAATTTTCAAAATATTTTGAGGTTAAAAAGTCTTCGGTTGGTTCCTATAGTCAACCAGGGGTATTTTTGTCATTTTACAAAAATTATCTCAATAAATTCTAGAAAAACTTTTAAAATTATTATTAATTGTTCTAACTACATTAATGAATTAAAAATAATTTTTAAACATGCAAAATAATTTAATATATAAAAGTAGGGGTGTTATAGTCACTACACAAAGAAGAGACTGGTATTGTTAGGAGTCCCACATTGAGTAGAATAAGAAGCTCAATGTGGTACTTAAGCCATGAGGCTCTCCCACCTAATGGACTAGTCTTTTAGGTTGGGCTCTCCTCTTGTATTTAAGTCCTAACAATTGGTGGTCTCGTTTGCTTCAGGCCCTGGAAGTGAGATTTGTTCCTTCACAGTACGAAGATCCTCGCGGGGCTTTATTCAAGTTATCTCAAAGAGGAACTGGTAAATGATTATCTGACTCAATTTGAGACTCTAGCTAATGAGATTATTGGATTACCTTCCCAATTCCTTTTGAGTTGTTTTATTTTGAGATTGCGTTCCGATATTCAACGGGAGGTTATTGCTCTGCAACCGGTGACCTTTACCCAAGCGGTGGCGTTAGCCAAATTGCAGGAGGAAAAGTTGAATGATCTTTTGTAGGCAGTGCAATCTAAACCCCCTAATGGCCTTCGACAATGTTGTTGGCCCTTAAACCAGTATCAGTAGTGCCTCCAAGACCCTTACCACCATTGCTTCCCACTCCTACTACTAGACCCCAGTTTAAGAAGTTGACTTCAGCGGAAATAGCAACAAGGCATGAGAAGGGATTATGCTATAATTGTAACGAGCAATTCTCTTCGGGACATAAATGTAAGTCGATGTGCTTACCATTGATATGTGATGATGATGACGATTCGGTGAAAAAATTGTAATTCTAGTTTTAAGTTTTTAACAATGTTTTTAAAACTAGATTGTCATTAAACCGGTTAAGGTACTGGTTTAATGTTCAATTGTTCAATCATGGTTGAACCGGTATTAATAAAACAAATAATAATAATAATAATAATAATAATAATAATAAAATACATAAAATAATATTAAAAAAACATAATATCATAACTTTATAATACTAAAAACTAAAAATAAAACATAATTTTATAGGTTCTTAACATTTATAATACCTACAAAAGTTCAAATTAAATATGTCATAATACTTAAGTCTAAGTTTTAATAAGGATAATACATTAGTAGGTCCTTGAACCTTTAGCCAATTTTTAATTAGGTCCTTATACTATAAAAATTTGTAATTGAGTCTTTAATCTTTTAAAAAATTTTAATTGGGTCCTTGGGGTTAACATCCGTTTGATTATCGTTTGCCCAAGGGACCAAATTAAAAAAAATTCAAAAAATTAAGGACTCAATTAAAAAAATAATACAGGAATCTAATTAAAAATTGCCTAAAAGTTCAGAGACCTACTCAATAATTTAAACTTTAATTTACTAACATTATGTTAGTCTAGTAAGGTCTTATGGATGAAAAAAAGGTGGTTGGGAGAAGATATGTCATAAAAAGTGGTTAGCCAAATTCTTCAGCAAAGATTAGCCATTGACAAAATTAGTAAATACTTTGCACTTATTTTTAATTTTGTGATTTTAGTCTTCCAAATTTTAAAAATCTGCAATTTTGGACCAACCGTTAAATGTTCATTTGTTGACTGTTAATGCCTCAACGTTAATTATGATGTGACATTAGACTGAATACATGACAGATAATATTTAACAGACTAAGGTCAGGTCATAGTTAACATTGAGACATTAACAGTCAACAGATGAACATTTAAAGATTGGACCAAAATTGCATATTTTTAAAATTTGGAGGATTAAAATTGCAGAATTAAAAATAGGGGATCTAAAATTCAGGATTTTAGACATTAACAATCAACAAATGCTCTCTGCCCCTTTTTATAATTTTCCCTTTTTTTCTAAAATAAAACAAAGGAAAAATCAAGATAAAAAAATAAAAATAAGGTTAAACTATTGAGTAGGTCCCTAAATTTTTTGATAATTTTTAATTAGGTCCCTATACTATTTTTTTTAATTGAGTCCCTACCAAGAAATATTTCGTCCAAGTTAATAGAATATTCACAATAATTTAACCCCAGGGACTCAATTAAAAAAATTTAAAAGATTAAGGTTTAAATTACAAATTTTTATAATATAGGAACCTAATTAAAAATTGCCTAAAAGTTTAGGGACCTGTAGATGTATTATTCCTTTTAATAATACATATCAACATTTATCAATAAAAATAAGTTTATATTTAGAATAAAAAACAAAAATGACAAATACTTTAGGTTGATTTTCATTTTTTTAAGAAAAAAAATCAAAATAATGTTTATTAAACATTTTTTATTGATTAGCGGCAAACTAATTTTTTATCGGTTTGTGATCGGTTTTACCGATTTTTGACTGATTTTTGATTGGTTCTTTAATTGGCCAATTTTCTGGTTTAATTGGATCGAACACAAGATCAGTTCACTAGTTTTTCGATTGAATCGATTAGGCTAGTTCATTATTTAAAACATAGGTTTTTAAAAGTTGCTTTGTCCAATTCAATACTTTCCTCCACCTATTTAGTCATCGTTAGAGGCGGTAAAATGGGTTGACTTGAACTCATTTAGGGATGACAAAAATATTTGTACCCGCGAATATTCGTAGATAAAATCCTTAATGGATAGAAGATGGATAGTTAAATGGATATTCGCAAATACTTTAAACAGATATATCCATACTAGTTAATAAATGTGGCCGAGGCCAATACCCGTTAAATATTCGTTATAATAAAATTACTTAAATGCCCTTATTTAAATATATAATATGTGTTGAGTGTGGTTTTATTAACTTTGGTAGTTTTATTTGGACTTATATGGAATTAAAGTATTTTAGTTTATTGACTTTTGTTTGGACTTGTGATATTGAAGTATTGTACCTTATTAACTTTTGTTTGGACTTATAGGATTGGAGTATTTTAACATTTAAATTTAGTTTCTAAATTGAAATATCCTGATTGGTATAATTGTGTAGAGTAATTGTGTAGAATATTTGAATAATTTTAGTTTTGATTTTTAAACTATTTTTTTATAGGAAAAGTCAGAATAAATAAAAATTATTGTTAAAGTGTTTTATTTTAAAGCTATTTCTTATTTTTTTAGAAATATCCACAAATACTCAACCACCTGCAAATGTTTTGAAAAAAATTGCAAATATCTGCTTAACAGGTAACCATGTGGGTATAAAGGCATGCACGAGATGAATATGTATTCAGCAAGGGGGTAGCGGGGGGCTACCCCCGTCCCCACCTCGTTACCATCCCTAAACTCACCTAATGAAAGATAAGGCTTAGACTTTAGATTTTAAACACAAATTAAATCTGAGCCTTTTTAGCCCAATCCAATCATGCATCGATCTGGACTTAGCTAGAGTTGCCCAAATGGGTCACTCGGCCTACCCGATGGGCCAAGATGTGAAAAATGGGATGACCTGACCCAAATTTTTTATGGTTCACATATTTGTTGGGCTAATCTGGCCCATCTGGATAGGCCAAATTGCCCCATTATTATTTTTTTGTCTAAATTTATATAAATTTTCAAAATAATAATAATAATAATGGGCCAAAAAGGACTAGTAGTTTTTGAGCCAATACTTCATGGGCCCAGCCTGGCCTGTCTGGCCCATCGAGCTGAACCAAATTGGCTTAGTTCTTTTTAGGTCTTAGATTTGGGACCCATCTCGAACTAATTTTGCTAGCTATAAGCTTAGCCTACAAAAGCCTATACAAATCGGGCTTTCACTAGACTTGGGACTCATTTTAAAAGCCTGAATTAAGTATGGGTTTTTTTGGCTTGACTCGTTATAGCCCTAGACCCACATTGAGCCTGCAACTAGCTTGACCTAAACTCGCTTGATGAATGTTGGACTTGGGCTTTACATTTTGAATACAAATTAAATCTAGACCTTTTTAGCTTAATCTGGGCTTTGCTTGCAAAAACCCATACAAAGTTGACTTTCATCGGGCTTAAACCTCATTTTAGAAGCTTGAAATAAATCTAGGCTTTTTATCCAACTTGAACTTGCTCAATGAAATGTAAAGCTTAGACTTTAAATTATGAGCACAAATTAAATTTGGGTCTTTTTAGCTCAAATTGATCATGGTTCAGTATAGGCTTAACTGGCAAAAAGCCCATACAGACCAAGCTTTCACCTAGCTTGAACATTATTTTAGAAGCGTAAATTGAATCTAGGTTTTTAGCCTAACCTGCATCAAGCCTACTACTAGCTTAGCTTGAACTCACCTAATGAAATGCAATGCTTGAACTTTAAATTATGAGCACAAATTAATTCTCGGTCTTTTTAACCCAAACTGATCATAGCTCAATCTAGGCTTAGCTCGCAAAAAGCCTGTACAAACCAAGTTTTCATTGAGCTTGGAACTCATTTTAGAAGCTCAAATTATATTTGGATTTTTTTGCCCAACCCGTGAAAAACTTAAAATTTTTCTTTTATATTTTGTTTTATTCTTGCCTCAAATCCTTTCATCATAACCTCATATGGAAAACCTTACATCTTTATTAATAAGTTTTTAAAATTGAAAAGTAAAAAAACTAAGGCCTTGTTTGAGGTGGTTGCAAGTTTTCGATTTTTAGTTTTAAAATACCATTTTTAAAACAAAACATGTTCGAATAAAATTGGGTTGAGTTGGTTTTTCACTTATTTTTAAAACATTTTTTCCCTAATTTTAAAAACAATAAAAAGAGGTTTTTTTATTTTTGTTTTTAGTTTGATAGGTTCTTTCACTTTATCTCTCACTCTCCTATTCTCATAGTGTCCTATCCAATTCATGAAGTTCATTGCTGTCTCCTGTCGTCACCCTCCCCAATGTTGCCTTCACCATTGTCATTTTCGAGTTATTGCACTTCTTCATCCTTATCGCTCTTACTTTAGAATCATGCATGTGACCTTGATAGGAGCATGATGTTCCCTACCCCATGTTGTTTCGTGCAATGTTATAAAACTTAGACAAGTAATCAACTCGGTCATGGTACAAGGTTATTAGGTCAGTGGTTGAAGCCAATGGGTCACTTATTGAACAGCATGAACCGATATATATTAATGATTTAAATTTTATATTAAAGATAGTATATATATAGATATATATATATATATATATAATATATATATGTATATGTTGGTTTATTCATACTAAATTTCAACCAATAAAAGAGAGAATATTCAAAAGAATGTGTTGCTAGCACTTCTCATCTTTTAATATCTTTAATGTATTGGGTTAAATAGACACTTAAGCTAGTTTTAATTTCATCTAGAATTTTTTAAATTTCCTACTAAGATCTTTTTGGTTTTTGCCTTGAGATTGCAACGTGATGAGCTTATTGGTATTGTGAAAGAGTAGCATGCACGGAAGAGAATAGTATGCTAGCTATATGATTGATTGTGACATGCTTCTTTTGTGAGAGAAAAGAAATTGCAATAATGATTAACAATGTGAGAGAGTAGCAAAAGTATCGTGCATGAGAGAGTAGTAACAACGCGTGAGTGTGTGTTTGTAAGAGAGGAGCAGCAACTTGTGACTTGAACATAGTGTTGCAGCAGCGTGTGATGTGCTTTGAACAGTGTTTTGCAAGCTTGTAGCTTTGGAGTGTTAAATATTTTCAAATTGGATTAAATAGGGTGACCGAGTCTACTGGTTTTTACTGGTTTAGAGTTGAATTAAACGATTTGTACCGGTTTGAATGCATTTCTATCTAATAAATTGGTCGAACCAGCTACTAGTCTGGTTCTCGGTTGAACTGGTTGGACTAGTCGATCTGGCCTGAGTTTTAAAACATTGGTTTCGTGGCTCTAGCGCATTCACAGCTTGATGCACTCCGCTTTGATCTGGTTCACCGATGATAAAAGGTGTCTCCGCCATGCCCAACATTTGCCTTGCATAACAATTTGCACCAATCCACAAAAAGGGTTGTGAAGTTCATTTCCCCTGTTGCAAATTTCTTATCCATGGAATTTGTAACTTTTGTTGCCAAAACATTCAACAATCTTGCCAATAACTCATTGAACCAATCAAGGTGGGCGTGAGCCACACTTTGTAAATTAGACATGCCCATTCCTTGGGTTGTTAGGGTATTGGTTGGAGTAGTATAACATGCACAAGTTGCACCAGATTATGGCCTCTTCTCAACCAAGCTCGATGTTTTATTTTTTTGGTTGCAATGGTAACATAGTCATGGCAGGCAACAATAATAAGAAGTGCGATACAGTTACAGAGGAGTTGGTGTTAAGAAGTTTGAGTTTTTTAAAAACTAAAAATTAAAATTAAAACTCAAAATATAAACTAGATTTGGTTTGTAAAAATTTTAAAACTTAAAACTAAAAATTATCCCGAACAGGGCCTAAAACTACAACCTAAAAATTAGGTGGGTTTTGTTTCAAGGTATATGTTTACATCAGCAAGAATGACATTCCTAGGAATACTATAATTAGGAATGTCAATCCTGAGTAAATTCAAAAATGTATTTGGTTAAATTTTAAGATGGTTTCTCTGGTGGACCAAAGTTTGAACTGGATATAAGAGGTTGCAACTAGATTTTTTTTTACGCGTTATTATCTATTTGTTAAAAAAATAACATAATGGATTTTAAGAGTAATTGAGTCCACCAAAACCTTCCTCACCCTTCCTCCCTGCGCCACCTTGCCACAGCAGCAACACTTGTAACGTCCCCAGTTTTGAGTAATAAAAATAAAAATATGATTAATGGTTAAGAATGCCCATAGGTATTAATAATAATTGCCTTTATGTTAGGATTTGTAGGGACAAGATAATAGGACCTTAGACGGGACTCTTAGACCTAAGATGGGTCGAAGGAGGAGAAGAGGAAAAGGAGAGGAGGAACAAAGATTAGAGATCCTCAAGCCCCTAAAGCTTAACTTTGTGCTTCTTCGAGGTGAATGTTTCTCCCTTTATCCTTCTCCACCCCCTTTGGTTGTTTTCATCTCTTTTCCCCTTTTCACATTTTTGCTCTAAGTTAGGTTTTATATGATTTGGGGGAGATTATGTATAATTTAATGTTTAGGAATGAAATAGAAGTGTTTTGGAACATATTGGTGCCCTTGGGAATGTTTGGGGACCATAGATGACCTTGGGGTGTGCAAATTTGCGATCCTTACAAGTTGTTTACGCGCCTAGGCTAAGTGCAAATTCGTGGGCTAAGTGTGGCTTCATGAAAATGCTTGGGTTTGATGCCTAGTGCGCTCGCGCTAAGCACGACAGAGCTTGGGTTAAGTGTCAAGCTTAGGCTAAGCGCAGATTTTATAGGGCTAAGTGTGGGACCTTTAAAGAGCACACCTGGAATCCTTGTGTAATGGGGCTTAGCACGGAGGAACTTGAGCTAAGTGTCAGGATTAGGCTAAGTGCAAATATACTTGAGCTAAGTGTAGGACCTCTAGAAAATGGGTCTAATGCGTATTATAGCTATGTTAAGGGTGACCCTAGTCATGCTAAGCATGGACCTTTCAAAGAAGGAGGTTTAAAGGTATAGTGAAGTGGCACTTAGGTACGACGCTTAGTGTGACTCTATGGAACAACAAAGGATGTTCTAACTTCAAGTAAAGGATATGTTTACTTAACTCTAATGTTTTGTATTCAAAGTTTCCATGTTTAGTGATACCCCCTAGGGTGTTACAACACCCAGACCCATGACCCACACGCGATGCAAAATCGGCGTCATCATGGACCTATCAAAAATAACTTTGATGAGGAGGCCTTTAACGACCACAACAGTAAACGAAGGGTTACGGATCTCGTGAAGCTGTTGTGCGGCTGGAGGTTTCTTGAAGCTTGACAATACAGGTGAAGAATGCGATGGAGACGTGATGACGATGGAGGTACTTCACCTACAGGAGATTCTTGTGCAAGTGGTGTGTGAACTCGCATTCGTCGATTTTGCACTTCACTGTCACAGAGGACACACAAGTTGCTAACTCTGGACGTTTGGGGGCCAAAACTCTTCTTCTTAGGTTCACCTACATCAAGTTGAATAGACTGATTCTTAGTTTCAATCAATGCTACACAAGCTTCCTGTGTGAACCAATAATATGGAAAACTATCGAGAAAAATAGAGGGAGGTGATGGCAAGTGTGGATGCGAATGCTAGGGATTGGAAGCACTGATTTGGGAAAGGATGAGGATTAGGATTTAGGAAGAATAATTAATTAGCAATAATAATTTTAATAAGTAAAAATGATAAAAAAAAAATGTTACCGTTAAGTTATCTTGACCATTCATTATTAAATTATTTTAAATCTCATGGTCATGACATATTTGCCCACCATAAACCATGAGGCACTTGTCCACATTAGCTTGCATTAAATTTTAATATTCATAAGAATATTTTTTAAAATTCAAAAAAATAGAATAAAAAAATAGAAATAAAAATTACAAGTGTTAAAAAATAACTTCATATATTCTCATGGGAATATTACTTTCCCATTCTTTATCATGAGAATGAAAATGAAATAAAAATATAATACTACTAGTTTTTCAAGGATCAACAATGTCCAAGAATAATTTTTCAAAGCTTGTAACAAATAAGAAAATATTACATTCCCAACTTTACATTTCCAGAAATGAGTTTTTAATCCGTTAAATAAACATTTCAAACATTTTTCTTTCCTTGTATTTTCTCTTCAATTTCAAACATTTCTTCTTTGTTTTCCTTCATCTTCATTACATCCTACCAGGTGAGGGTAAATATCTGCTCCAATCAGTATTCACTATCTCAAGAACGTCAAGACAACTCCAATAGCAATTGTTAGAGAACTTTATTATATCCCACATTAACTTTCCTTGCCTATTAGTAATGTTCAGTCGCCTCCGAGGCCTCACATTCAACTGAAAAAAAAAATTAAAAAAATTGCGCTACTAAAAGTTTTTTTCAAAACGCTACTTTACCCTGTCCCTAAAAAGTTAACTGGACTAAAAGTCTAAAATAGATACATAGCCGTAAGCCTGTAACATACTGATAGCAGTTCTTACGCAAGTATCATTCGACATTAGCAAAATTATCTGTCACAGTTCCTCTCTCGACAATCGGCCTAGACACAAAGGCATCATATAAACTCTTGTAGTGTACAGTCACATTATTTGGACTAGTTAAAAATAAACACACGTGTGCAGCTACTCTTCATGATGGTTTATAGGATCTATTAGTATACTCAAAACTAATCTTGTCTTTATCTTTTCTAATACGACGCTCCTGTTATTCAATAACATGAGATAATTCATGTCCTTTTACCTAGTTTACCTTAAGGCATACTTTTCAGAAACGAATTGTCCATAATAAAGATGTATTGTATACGAGGCCAGAACAGAATCTGATGCAACAAACGATGTATGTAAAATACAGAAGTCGTCCTAGCTACTTCTTGCTTCGATTGCTATAACAAAAGCAAATCAGTCAGGTCATAATAGAAACTCAGCAAGAGCACATACCCACGAGTGACCTCCAACGCAAGTCATGAAAGACATCAACTACTCCCTTATGTCATCACTCCACAATCACATTGTTGCCCCCCAATAACTCTTCAGAGAAGAAAATTATATTATATATAATCACATTTCAGACTCAAACTGGTACACCAAATTTATGCAATCATTTCATTAGTATCTACTAAGAACTGCAGGGTGCAATCGCTTTCTGCAGGGAAATAAAAGAAGAGGTGGAAAAATAGTGAGAACAGAATTTGATCCACGTATTTCATTTCATGTTCATTTATAGTTTTATTTTTTTCATTTTTGGCTAGAAGATTTTATTTATAGTTACACATTACATGCGTGGCAAAACCAATAAAACCCTGACACAAATGATACTGCTGAAACTGCAATACCTGAAGTCAATCCACGCAGGGTCTACACAAACTCTACCAAACACCTCTTGATGTAGTCCTCGTGACATTGTGGACATAATCCCCGTGCAGGGGATAAAACAGTCAATAACTGGAATTTGAGTTTCATAGACTGTCAGCGCAGATGAGTGATTAAAATCTGCATAATAGAAGATAATTTTAAGAGCTCCAGCACAATCACACAATAGATAACTTAGAGGAACTCCACCACTCTCGCATCTCCAAACTTATCTCAGCCTCTGAAGCACCTCTAATCTAGATCCTCCGCTGACAGCCAGATGGGCTTGAAACCTTTCGAGAACCCATGCTTGCAGTTCTTAGAAGTCTGCGGAACTCCGGTAGGCTGATTTTTCCATCTTTGTCAATATCAGCTTCCTCAAGCAAAGGATCAATGGAGCCTCTCAAGCCCGTATGCTGAAAAGCAAAAAAGGAATATTAACTGCAGCAACTATGTATGTTGATTGTTTTTAACCTTTATTTTTACAAATGTGCACAGCTCAAACTGAGAAGCAGATCTTCTAGCAAGGCAGTTACAACCCTCCCCCTAAAAAAATCGTAAACTAATAAGGAAGCAAATATAGGTAAGTAAACTACAAGAGAACTATTTCAAATCTTTTAGAGAATTTTTCATAATAAATGTGTTGGGAGCTTGACAAAAGATGTGAGACCAACCATTCTAAGTTCCTCCGGAGTAATATAGCCATCTTTATCTATGTCAAATTTCTCAAAAGCAGCCTGTGACTGTTGCCGCCACTTGTCAGAGTCTTCCTCCAATTGATGCACATGTAATGTAGCCGCTACAAACTCACGGAAATCCACTAGCCCATCAGTGTTGCCATCTATCTGCAAACACACAAGATTGAATTATATTATTTTTGCAAGCCAAAGAGTAGGACAAAGCAACATTAGTGGAAAAGAGTGATTTGGGGAGACCACATAAATTGTCGTAGAAGTAAAAGTAATATTATCAATCACCAAAAAGACTCCATACCAAACAATTTTTAGATGTAGAATAAAGGCTGAGAAGCTGCAAACAAAACTACGTGTGTTGCCTGGTAAAAGATCAAACATACTAACCGCTTGCAATATCTCTAGTACACGTGATTCTTTCAACTTCCAAGGAAGATCTTTGGCAAGAGCCTGCACAAAATCTTCCCCTTAGACTAAAGTAGCGAAATGATATTTAAGGCAATAATTTGCTCGCCAATAGATAACTGATATATTTAGATTTAAGTTAGTTACAAAGCCAGTAAATTAAATGCTACCTGTCTCATCTCTTCCAGGCTAATAGAACCATTTTTGTCCACATCTATAGCGTCAAATTGATCTTTGAGATCAGCCAACTCTTCTTCATTAAGTGTGCTAGCCAATGCCTGCAGTACAGGGTAATTGTGGAAATTATGTGTTTGATATGTTCATAAAACCTGTAGCATTAACCTTACTTATACTAATCATAATCCCAGCAAATTAGGGAAACAAATCATGATAAGATAAAGAAATATGGTAACTAATCCCAAGAGATAAAGAAGAAATAGGGAAACTAATTCTAGAGGATAATCTAAGATTATGATATTTCCATATAATCCAACAGTAAGCAAGTATCAAAAAAGCCGGACATCAAACAAGTTTCATGCCTTCTGACCTGAAAAGGCTTGAATTAATTTCTCTTACCCTCAGTGCAAATTGTTTCAATCTACTATACTTCACAAACTGCCGCATGTTGCTCAGGACAGATATATCAATAGGAATCTCCAATGCTTCTCCTCCTTCTCTAACCCATGGATGTGCTGGAATTATCAGGTTTAATCAAAACAGTTCAACATTAGGGAAAGCTTTTCTTACAAAAATATTTTGCAAAGTAGAGAAAAAAGCATGGTTTGGCTAAGCAAGTGTTGTGAATAGATAATGCTACTTGAACAACACTAAGGATACGCAGCAGAGCCATTGCATTCCATGTTGTGCCAGAGAGTTAGGTAAATTTAGTGGCACAAAAACAATTTTAGATTTTATATATAATGTAAAGTGATGTTTATATAGCATTACCACTATACAGAAAGCAGTTGGAGGTTCAAAACTTCTAGCTATTATTTATACCATGTAAGTAAGGATGTATACACCTCTTACTACTATTGAAATTCGCTACTAAAGTATCTCCTTTTAGTTGATCTGTATATTAACAACCACTTTTGTGGGAATAGTTATGTCTCCCTTCTCTCAAGAACATTGACCTATAGTCTTCTGTTTGATCTCACTAAATTCTCATTTCTGTTTCTTGGTTCGTAACAACTTGGTAACAACTTGGTCCAACCAGCCAGATCCATTATTTGGGAAGATGGAGCATCATATTGAAGCCTTGGAGAAGATGACTAGAGAACATGGAGTACAGCTGCATTCCTCAGAATCTAATACCACAGAGATCAAGAAGACATCTGGTAGCATCAATGGAATTAAACTGAAGCTAGGGAAGTGGATGAAAAAACAAGGCTTTGAGATGAAGGAGAACAAGGAGACATGTTTCAAATCACGCAGTTCAGAGTCATCTCAATGATATAAGGAGGCAGTGAAAATTGCAATGAATGACACTAATTATGATGAATCGGGTGTAGGGCATGGTTGAACGTGAGCAGGGAAGGTGAAATTTCCCTATTTGAAGGGAGAGATTGACTGGGTTGGATTGCAAGAGCTGAGAAGTTCTTTAGATTCATCAAATGAAGTGACAGAGGAGGTACATTTAGCCTTCATCAGCATGGATGGCACAAAGGTTTACTGGTTTAGGTTATTGCACAAGTAGTCTCCTGACCTTTGTTGGGAGCAACTAACAAAGGCCTTGCCACAATAATTTGAGGGGCATAGCTTAGGATCAGAGCACAAGCAACTATCCACCTTGAGGTATAAGGTATTAGAGAATTGAGAAGTGACGCAAGTCACTCCAAGTTGATGTGACCACACATCATAGATCTCAAAGAAGAGAAGAGGAGTACCATAAAAGAAATTCATTGTATTGATTCAATGATATAAGATGCAAATGACAGGGAATTTGAGCTCTATTTATAGAGCTTATTAAAGAGGTAATTAACCACTAACAAGCATTCCTAACAATCCAACTACCCAACCAATTTTGTAACTAACTAATATCTTGTAACATAAGGGTTTGGTAGGGGATTATATCCAAAAATTCAAAGTGTTGGAGGCACAAGTAGATAAAGTGACTGGTGATTAGCTTCTGGGTTACCTCTAGGGAGATCTGAGACAAGAAGTGAAGGGTCAGAAGCCATGATCCCAACTCCCAAGTAAGTGATTAAGGCCATTAATCTGGTTAGGAACATCGAGCAAGAACTGTAGACAACCAAGAGTATCACCAGAGTGGAGGATGAGCTGCATGCAATTATTGTTAGTGTTAGGTCTACAATTTTAAACCTTGGTGAGTCAGTGACAAGCTTCTAGCATCAATAGCAAGGGGAATTGTGACCCAAAAGAGGTCCGTGTCTGTTGTGCAGTGTAACACCATGTTTTCTTAATAAGTGATTTAATGATTTAATAACCTAAAAGTGAAAATTAAATATGTGATTTGGATAATTAAGACGAATAAATTTGTCGTTGTTGTATCATTGTTGTTATGTGTTGTTTTTGACTTGAAATTCCAATATGAATTTATAGAACTTGAGGAAAATGTACTTGAGCCAAACTAAGATGTTGGTGGTGTTTAACTAGGTTGTTGAGTGAACAACAGTGTTAGACCAGTTTGGGGTCTTGGGAGAGTGGTTGGATGGACCATGGGCCTTAGTGAGCCCAAAGCCCTCTTGAGACCCTGGAAGACATTAAAGACCCCCTTCCCTCTCATTTTGTTAGACCACCCATACACTTCCCCAATCTCTCTTTCTCATTCTCTCAATCTCTCTCAAGCCCACCAAAAGGAAAAGCAAGGTTTCCTAGACCCATCTCATTCCGTTTGGTGAGAAGAACTACTTTCCCTGAAGATTTGGCTCAAGGGTTTACACCTCTCACATCTTCCTCTTCCTTAAATCCAGATTTCGGAAACTCCAAGAAGTAAGGGAAGCTTACATTCGTTGAATACTTGTTGCATGATTGTAATTGGGTGTGAATATTACCTTGGTTGGTTGTTGATAAACAAATTTGAATGAGTTTTGTTGGAGTTTCGTTGAAAATGGGTCTTGTTGAATTCGTGATGATTTGTGTTAAAACGTTGTGTTGGTTGTGAAATACGTTGAGTATGATGTTGTGGAATGTTGTATGATGTTGTGGAACCTATGTAGTGTTGATTTGGGGCGTGGGTGAGTGTAAAGTTTGGATTTTTGAGTTTTTTAACGAGTCTCTAGTTTTGTCATCTGGTAGTCGCTGAGCGACTAAGGTTCTTGCTGAGCGAGAATGCCCCTGGGAGTGGAGTGAGGCTATTGCATTGGAGTTCGCTGAGCGACCCTTTGTATCGTTGAGCGAGTGTTCTTGAGTTGTAGTGGTGGTTGAGGGGAAAGAAGAAATTTGCTAAGCGATGTTCAATTCGTTGAGCGAGTGTTCATGAAAATCTGAAAATTTTCCAGAAGATCGTTTGCTGAGCGAAGACTAGGATCGCTGAGCGATTTAGGGCCCTAGAGGGTTGATGCTCTCTATTGTAAGTCCTTTGCTAAATGAGCAAGGTGTTCGCGGGCGAGAAGCGTGGTCTGGTATTGGGCTGCTCTCTAGAGTGGATGTTCGCTGAGTAAGACTTATGGTTGCTGAGCGAGAACCTTTGTGGGGGAAAGTAGGCCTTCTGTAAGGGAGACCTTCGATGAGCAAGTATATGGATCGCTAAGCAAGCTGGGTAGTCTGATGTTGTATTAATTATAAGTTTAATTGTATCTAACATGGTTGAGAAGGACTCCTAGCACGAGTCTAATGTGAGAATTGTGGAGAATGTAGGAGGAGTGAAAGATTACTTGGATAGGACCTCCACTTGTTGTAAATGTTGTAGCTTTGAGCTTTCCTCATGGGGTATGGGCTGCTTGGATAAGGCCTTGCCTGCTTACCATGCCAGGTGCCGAATTGAGCCTACATGGGGTGGTTAGTGGTTGTCTGGCTATGTGTGGTGCTGAATTGAGCCCACATGGTGTGTTGCTTTTAAAATATTGACTTGTTGATGTTGAGGTGATGTTGTGGTGCGGTACATGTATTTTATGCATATGTTGTCGGCTTAGGTAGTTGACGATGGACCTCATGCTGTGGTGCAAGTAGGCACGTAAGTTGGTTGGCTAACTAAAGCAGAAGGCTCAGACAGGGCCTCCAACCTAGTGCTGGATGAGACGTGGGGTTGCTGTCATAGGCCTTCGAGGATAAGTGGATGAGCGATTCCGCAGGGGGTTAAGGTAATGCAAACCTTGAGTCGCGATAAGCCACCACCCACATATACTTATCCTGACAGTTCACATAATCTTATTCGTGGATCAGAGTTTGACAATCCCTGAATGGTGAAAGGTATGTGAATAGGTGCTATTGACGCCATGTTAAGGGATGAGACCTGACTGATCGCTCGAATGATTGTAAATCTCTCGAGAGTCGTGTCTTCATGCATTGACATGGTAGTGGTGAAATTATTGTGTGATGTGTATTGATGTCATGAAACCCATATTGTTGTGATTTATAATTCTTATTACATGTGGGTGATTCTATGAATTGTGATGGCATATTATGATATATTTTTTTAAAAGTGAGCTTATCCTTGTCTTGTTGTGTTGTGTTTGTTGCTATTGCATTGTGGTGTTGGTGTGACTATGATGATCACGTTGTTGAGTGTGGGAGCAAACAGTGAGCCCTTAGTGGATCCAATTGCTCGCAGTTGAAGGCGGAGCTTTTGGTGGAGGTGACGGATGGTCGACCTTTTGGATTTCTTGTTTTGGATAGTGTTCTTTTGGTTTCCTCTTTATACGATGTATAGTCTGACCAACTTTAAGGAGTGTGTTTTTGTATCCCCTCCCACCCCTACAGACGTATATCTTCATTTGTGGTCTCGTGGGCATACTTGTTTCATTGATTCTTAATACGTGTATACGTTTATGCGGATTTGGTGGAGGTGGATGAACTCCCGTATGATGTATTTCTATAGACATACATAACTCAACGAGATATTATTAGTTTTATACGCATGAGGTAGTTTTATTGAACTCCATGATTATATGAGTAAGGTGGTAATGTAGCCCAGTAGCCACTGAGGGTCGTTACATGCAGTATTTGTCAGTGTTAGGTCTACAGTTTTCAACCCCTGTGACAAACTTCTAGCATCAATAGCAAGGGGAATTGTAACCTAAAAGGGGTCTATTGGGATAGACCCAGTGGGTCCAACCTGTTTGGATCAAAGATAAATATCAGCCAGTCCAATTATGAGTGCAATGGACCCAAACAACTCATCACAGAGTTCCCTAGTAGGGCATAGACCCCCAATGCACCAAGCATCCGATAGCATGTTTAGGTTGCAAAACAATGTAGCAAAGCATCTCCCATATCAAGAATATGTTCAACAAAGGAAAGAGGGATAATGCTTCCAATGTGACTAACTATTTATCCTATTGCACTAATGGCTAGAAAAGATCTAGCAGGTGAACAGTTGGATGAGGATGGAGAAATTGTCAATAAGGTGACAAGGTGGAATTTCACGGGGAAGGCAATTAATAGGATTCAAGTTAGAATGTTATAGCGTAAGTCACAAAGTAGTTATAGTAATTAGGTGCTTACTGTCCGAAGGGAAAGAGGCTTGGCTTAAATCATAGGAAGGATAGAAGGGAAAGGCATTCAGATTTGTTAGCATTTGGGAACTAAGCATTTGCTCTGTCACAGAAAAGGGAGACCCAGAATATATAAAATATCCAATATTATCTTGATTATATCTTAGAATATCTTAGATTATCCTTTAGGATTAGTTTCCCTATTTCCTCATCATCTCTTAAGATTAATTATCACATGTCCTTATCTAATGATTTTTTCTTATTTAGTTAAGATTATGATTAGTATGAATAAAGGTTAGTGCTCTAGGTTATATGAACACATCATCACATTGTAAGGTATAGAGAAGATATTAATATCTTATATTCAGGCCATTCTCTCCTCCCTACCTAAAATCCCATTATTTCAACATGGTATTAAAATGGTATCATCCTCAGTAACCTGTCTTGTCACTATTCCATGCTGAATTCCCTCAACTCCGGAACTCTACTCCATTTTCATGATTATTCCTTCAAATTAACTTCTCTCTTGTTGTGCTTCTTCTTTGATGTCTGGTCACCACAATCATGTCCTCCTCCTGGCAATCCCTAACCATGTTCTTCATTGCAGCCATCTCCTTCATTGTTTTCCTCCCTTGCGCATGTTTTCTGGCGTGTTCCAAACCAATTTGAGCTCAAAGTATCTGTCCAGGTTCCAATCTCCACCGAGTATTTTTCTGGTGTGTTTCAAACAGTTTGCAACCCTTTGTTTCTCTCCAAATTCCAATCTCCTCCACCATGTATTTTTTCAATGTGTTTTAGATAATTTCCAACCACCGCCAACCCTTTCCTCAACTAGCCTTGTCATGGTTCCAGCAAGATCAGTACTCCTTTTCCAGCCTTTCTGCCACTGTTTCACCATCACTGCCATTGTCCATGGTGTTTTGCAGCTGGCTACCATACCACCAAGTTCACCACCCTCAAATTGCTCGTTTCTTGTCAAAACCACCCTCATTTAAGCTCTCATGTGCTGTTCTAGTGCAAGCATGTTTTCTTCTCATGTCGTTGTCTATTGCTGAGCACCGTGGCACATCCCGATCTAAACTGATAGTTAGTGAGAATAACTGTGTTAGTTACTCTAGGAGGAAGGGAATAAATAGATAGGAGGTCAGAATTAGAGGGGGTCTTTTTGGAGAGAAAAAGTTTAGTAGAGTGGAGAGAAGGGCCTCTCGAAACGCCCAAACTATTACTTTGTAATTCTGATTGTGAGAATACCAAACCATTACTTCCTTACTGTGTGAAATTGCTTTTAATATCTTCATTTTTCTGGATACCAGTTTAACATATTGTTTCCAGGTTCATAACATAATACAACACAATTACACAAAAGCATTTTTAATTACATATATTGAATTTAAGCAAACATTCAAAGACAAATTGATCTCGGCAAAAAAAAAAGACTATATGTATAACTCAAATTATTATAAATAATTGAGTAATTACTTGTCATTAAAAGACAAATTGATCTCAGCAGAAAAAAAAAAAGCAAAAAGCAAAATTTTAAAAAGTAGTCACATGATAGAAACTACAAAATGAGGGTAATTTGGCAATATCAATATGTATGAGTTCAATATTTGGTATCATTAGAACTTTATATATTTGCATTAAATAAAAAATTAAAAAATCTTCTAAGTTCTAACAATAAATTTAGCATTTAAGGGATGCATTTTGAATTCTATAAATTCAATGCATAAATTTTAGGTGTTATATAGCACAACCTAAATATTTTGGTGACAACAACCTAGAATTATTATCATCATCATCATCATTACTATTTTTATTATCAGACAGATATCACTTAAAGGCTCAAATAACATAATAAACAGCCTTCTCATTGTAAGAAAACAACATGATACATACATAGAGCTTGAGCAGCAGTTAATCTTGCCCGAGGATCCTTTACCAGTAATTTTTTCACAAAATCTTTTGCAGCATTACTAATAGTTGGCCATGGTTTCTGACGGAAATCAGGCTTCTTACGTAAGACCTGCGTATATCAGATTATAAATTATACACAACAACAACAAAAAAAAATTAAAGCAAATTCCTTTGTAAAAACTTAAAATCAAATGGATATTGGATAATTAAGGTAAAGGTCATAGCCTTATTATGTCATTAAGAAACAAGAATAGATAATGAATCCCACATAAATTTGAAAAATCAGAAAATAACATAATAATAATAATAATGTATCATACCTCCTTGAAGATACCATCCTCCGTCTTATCCCAAAATGGGCGTCTCCCACACAGCAATATGTATGTAATAACACCAATACTCCACACATCTGATTGAGGGCCTGACTTGCGTTTTAACACTTCAGGTGCAACATAGTAAGCACTGCCAACAATATCATGAAACTTCTTTCCTGCAGTTTTTTTTTTTTTCAACGATAGAGAACTATAATTCTCAAATAAAAATTGCAAGAACATGTCTGATAACTCAATCAAAGAAATAGGAGAACAAGTCTGAGACAAATAATGGAAGAAAAGAAACGGAAACACATTGATCATGAAAATGAAGACTTTCCCTCACCAGGTTTTATGAAATCTGACAAACCAAAATCTGTGGCCTTTAAAGGTGAATTTTTTTTGGTTGATTTGAAAAGAAAATTCTGCATGAATAGGAAGAAAAATTTACTATATAGCACCAAGTAGCATAGATCCCATTTCACACACACAAATTTGGCAGATACGCAAGTGTGCTCGACCATACCTCTGGTTTCATGTCCCGGTGTACCAAACCATGTAAATGACACTCAGCTGCAACCTTGAGCATCTGCCTTACAACCACCGCTGCATCTTTTTCAGTATAACGACTGTCCTTCCTGATTAAAGCAAAAGAGGAAGTAAGTTCTGGTACACAAAAACAGCTTTCTGCCAAACATAAAAACATATACCCACAAATCATTATCAACCCTGGTTCTGCAATTTCAACATAGAAATTCTGAAGTGATACATAACCAAAACAAGTAAACCTCCACTTTGGTCTCCTGAGAGCTTTATATGGATGCAAACCCCCAACTATTGTTAAGTATCAAGCTGCCAGCACAGCAGTGGAGGAAGTGGATAAGTTGATGATGTGGAGAGATGCTATCTTAGAGGACCTCAAGGAAAATCTATCCATGGCTCAAAATTGAATGAAGATGGTGGCTGATAGGAAAAGAAGAGAGGTGGAATTTCAGGTGGGGTACTTAGTTTATGTGAAAGCTTGACCATACAGATTGAGGTCTTTGGCGACAAGGGTCAATGAAAAGCTGAGTCCTAAGTTTTATGGCCTTATGCTATCATTGAGAGGGTAGGGCCAGTGGCTTATAAGCTGGAACTACCCTTGGAAGCTAAAGTACATCCAATTTTCCATGCGTCCCAGCTAAAGAAAGCAGTGGCTGCTGATATTCCTTGTCTACAACTTCCCAATTTCCTCTCAGAGGATTGGGAATTACAGGTGACTCCTGAAAAGGTGCTAGCCATCCGGAAGCTGCTCAATGGATCAAATGAAGTTCTCATCAAGTGGAATAATTTGCCTGACCATGAGAATACCTGGGAAAGTTTTGAGCAGATATGCAAGGTCTTTCCAGATTTCCACCTTGAGGACAAGGTGGAACTGATTGGGGAGGGTGTTGATAGGCCCATAACTCACGTTGATAGAAGAAAGCCTTATAGGCCCAATCAATGTTTTAAATCTCGGATAGCGGAGCATAGTGGCTGACCCCGAAAATGCTATAGTGGTATAGCGTATAGTGGGACAGCCGCTATTCTAAATCAACACCAACGTATAGGTGTCTTAAACAAAACATAGAAGTATACACCAACGTATGATTCTGTGAAGATGAGATTCTAGATCAACACTAAAAGCAGAGGTTGCCATGGCTGAGAAATGATAACCGAAAATAGGAAAGGAGAGAATCAGAATCAGTTATGGGAGAACAGAAAAAAGTCGCCCAAAAAAAATAAATCAGAAAACAGAGGAAGAAATGCAGTCCCTGGAACCAGGAAAGCAGTTGCTGGACTGCTGGGGGAGGTCACGAACTGCTGGAGCAAGTGGGTGGAATCTTAGTAGGCTGTTGGAATAAAGTGGGTCTTAGGAAGGAAGAAAGTTGAAAGAAAAAAAAGGGTTTGATGCCTCCTTTACGTTTCACAGGAGTAGGGGAGTAGGAGAAACTGGAAAAGACAAATGAGAAAGTGAGGAAGACTTTTTGATGCTTCCTTTACATGTTTCAGAGTTTGTTCAGAAAAAGGAGGGGCTGATGGAGTAGGTTTCAGTAAAAAACAAAGTCAAAACAGCTTTTTAATTAAATATAATAAACTGTAACTAAAGTATTATTTTAAAATAGTTGTTCAGAATAAGTAGATGCCCAAACGGTTATTTTTCAAAAGCTAACAGGGTGTTTTATTTTCATTAGCACCTGCAGAAATGCTGTAGCAGCACTATCCCAGCCGCTACAGTGAACCGCTCCGCACCAAAGGTCCTTGTTGCGGCCAGGGGCCGCTCCGCCCCGCTATGGCCCTATCCCGGCACTATAGCACACTGTTTTAATCCCTGGGCCCAATCCGTTTGAGGAAAGAGAGAAAATAACAGACTGAGGGCAGGTGGCATGCAGGGGTGGGGAGGAGTGATACGGGTAATCATTGGAAGGAATGAGGAAAATTGGTTATGTATAGGGGGGCAGGGAGGATAGGAAGATATTAGGGAAAACTGGGCAAGCTCGTAAGGCTTGAAGGAGGAATTCGTTCCTATTGTTCTTCTTCTCTTTTCTGTTTTAGCTCTGTGTTGCAAGCTTTTTTTGAGATATTAGTCTCATATTGTAAGGAGTGATCTCCATTTTTCTATCTTTTAATGTCAATATCAGTCCGGTACCTATCAAATTCTAAGTGTTAGTGATAGAAACTAGATCAGGTTAATGAGTAGTGAAAGAAAGAATGGATCTTTATTGAAAAAAGAGAATGTCCCCGTCCTGCCCAATGTGGTACACTAATGAGAATTGGACAACTTTACACTAATATGCACTTCCTGGATATTCGAGAGATCCAGGACTCTCCTCTACTGTTTCCTCAATTACAGAATAATCTCTCCTTCTCAAAGTTCCCCTATTTATTCTTTCAGCCTGACTACCTAACTAACCTTGACCATAGTTAGTTATATCCTTATCCAACTACAACAATCTCCTAATTACTCATAGGTACAACCTTCTTACACTTCCTTTGGTAAACCTTTTTAATCAAGGGCCTTGGTCTATCAGTTAGTCACTATAGTCAGCGACTTTACAAAACTTTCATTTTAGTCCCCAACTTCATAAAATGTTTCATTAGCTTTATAGCATGTTTGGACATGCATTGTAGACTCGCATAAACTAATATTTTCACGCCAATTGTAGACAAAAACGCAAAAGCCACTTCCTTTAGCTACAAAAAGACGCACATCCATTCTCCCGAAACAGGATACCAAACATGCATTTAGTCCTGTTCCACTTCATTTTCTCACTAGCATTAATGACTGAAGTGATTAATATTTTGTAACATTAAGCAAAGTCAGGCACTGTAGTAAAAGTTGTATAACGCAAAGCACTGAAGTGAACAACACTTTCAATCTCAGGGACTAAAGCGTCGTGGTTTACTCCAAAAACAGCAATCACATCCAAAATCAAACAATACTTACTTGGCCAATATCCGATCTAGCAGTTCTCCACCCTCGCACAACCTAAGAAGCACATACATAAATAAAACACATAGGAAGTAAACAAACTACGATTTGATAACTGAGCTCCCAAAGGATAAATCCATAACATATGTCAGTGCTCAAAATCAGAGCAACACAAAGAAGAAACAAATGCCAAAGCAACTTACTCCATAACTATATACACATAATAATCATTTTCAAAAGCATTATAGAACTGAACCACATTCTCGTGGCCAGCAAGTGCTTTCAATATCTTCACCTCTCGCTTAACATCCTCGACGGCAATAGGCAGAACCATCTGCCACCAAATTCAAGAAACCAAATTAATTCCTAAAATTACAAACAACGATGAATTGAAGGCACTAAACATGAGTCAATATATTCCTTATTATGGACTAAAATGAAATTACCTTACTCTTCTCGAGCCTCTTAACGGCGACGCGATCGCCATTGGCCTTGTCGATTCCGACGTAGGTGTAACCGAATTGGCCGTGTCCCAGCAATTTCCCCAGCGAGTAACACTTGTCGAAATCCTTCTCGTAACCGAAATCGGTGCGCTTCCCGCACGGCACGTGCTTCGAACTCGCCTTGTGCCGTTGGGGGTTCGCCGTTACCGTCTCCGACTTCGGCTTCGGCTTCGCGGCTCCCTTACGGTGTTTGTTGACGGTGACGGCGTTGCCGCTGGAGCCGCTGACTTTGGTGGCGGAAAAGCAGGTTCCCATGGTCGGAGAGGATCGAAAATGGTTAAGAGATGAAAAGCGCGAGGAGCATCGGGAAAGTTAGAATAATGATAACAATGATTATGACGAGACGTAATGGTAGTTGTCATTCATTTGGGGAAGAGAGACAGGTTGGAACTGGGTTAAAGGAAGAAGGGAAGAAAAGGGCGAAGGAGAGGTCAAAAGAGACCTTTGAATGAGAGCGATGACGGGACGGGGTCGGGATGAGGCCCCTCCCCAAACAAACCCTTCGATGTAAATTAAATTAGCTTCAAACCCGTGATGTCTTTAATATATTCCAATTTTATTTTTATATTTTATAAAGTAATAAATGATTTTGTACGTTTAACTTAAAATTAACTAATTTAACATTATACCTCTTAATTAATATATATACGAAGACGATATTATGACTTGTGTCTATTTATCACCATCAATTTAATTGGTTCTATTTCTTTGCTTTTTCTTTCCATATTTCTTTGGATACACTTGTAATATGGTTGGTTATTATTTTTTAGGCTATTTTTTGAAACAATAGTTGATTATTTTTTTAGATTTTACAATCCCGTATTCTACAAAAATAAACTATAATAAGAAGAAAGGAACATAAAACATAGAGATTATCAAAATGAAACCTGGTGCCATTGATAACTTTTAAAAAATTAAAGCACAAATAAAGTTATAGACAAATTCTAAGGTGGACCAATAAGGCAAGTGGTCTATGGTAGACAAGTTTTTACTCACGATTAGATTTACTAATATAATATTCAGTGATCTAGATATGTTTGTTGTTACAGATTGCATAAGTTATTTAGATTTTTAATTTTTTTGAAAAGCATTAATGTGTTTATCCTTTTGACTCAAAGGTGTTTATGCATTTGTCCCCAATTCAACCATAGCAAAGCCAACCTTAGGCAATTTTCTGGCGAGCTTGAATGTGGAAAGGCGACGAAGCAAATAGCCACGATCTTAGAGCCTACACGAAGCCCTTATCTTTGTTTCTTCCTTGTTCTCTTTTTCCTCTCTCCCTGCTATTCCAACAAATCTAAGTTCAAGCAATGAAGATGATGCAGAAGTACCCACCACCATCACACAGATAGGGACAAAAAAACTCAAATTTCACATTCAAATCCAATCAAATCGACTAAATTAAAATCCAAGAATTGAGTTTAAGTAATGAAGCTGATGTAGAAGCACCCACCACCACCACACAAATAGGAAGGGGGGAAAAAACAAACTTCACATTCAAATCCAACCAAATTGGCTAAATTAAAATCCAAGAAATGAAGGATGAGGATACACTCCCAATTGTGAAAAAGGAAGGCTCAACCTCAACCTCAGATTCAAGTTTATTTGGAAAAGGCAACTACAAATTTTGGGCACTAGTCGTCATATTGCTTTTAGCATTCTAGTCCATGTTCACCAACACTAGTTGCCATATTTTAGCATCGAACCAAGAATCACATGCAAATCCGCACTTGATTTATCGCATCGGTGAGTATCTCTGTTGTTGGCATGTGTTGAAACCGCCAACAACGATGCTCCCCGCATTAGAGTGAGAAACTTTGGAGAGAGAGACCTGGTTGTGGGAGTTGGAGGAGAAGAGGGTGGTTTGGGAAGAGAGGCTATAAATGTCTATGGGTATAAAGGTCATATGCGTATGGATATAAATGGCATTGTAAAATTGAAAAAAAAATTGTCTAAGGTTAAAGAAAAAAAAATTGGAGAAAACTGCTACAATCTGTCATTGTGCATCGTCTACCGTGGATCATTTTCTTTCCTTAACCACCGGGCATTTCTCAAAGTTATAAATAAGTAAGTTAACTCAACATTAAATTAATAAATAATAAATGTGACTATATATTCATTCTCTTTTTTTTTTTTTTTGGTATAACTATATGTTCATTCTCTGATTAAGAGTTCTTTTCCTTCTTCCTTCGTTTATTTTAATTGAATCCCTTTTTCAATTTTCGTTTCTTTTATAGACATTAATTTTTTTTCTTATTAATATTCACTTCTTTTACCTATTAAACTCAGTTTTGCATGGAAGCTAAAGAGACACCATTACTTTACCAAAAAAGAGACACCCATTACATATTGTTGGAAGTAGTGTAACTCAAATCGAACGGATGAATTACCTTTATTTAAACTACACCAGCCAAGATAGAGAGTATTTCTCCTCTCTGCATTTGAAATTGATGTACGAATATCCTCCAAAAAATTATCTATTACTTTTGCTTTAACTTTCGTTTTCTTTTTATTTCGATTGCTTTTCATTTTTTTTTTTATGACTGTATCTACTAATTGCATATTTTGTATTTTGTATTTCTTTTAATTTTTCTAGATTCTATAGCATCAATTGCGTTTTTGGTTATTTCACCTGTTAGAAGTAACAATCCAAGTCATATGTTAATTTGTTCATTCTTATCTTTTTTATTTTCTAAATATATGCTTTATTTATTATTATTTTTAATGTTATATGGACTGAACTTGAATGTATATATACGTTGAAATTTATATATGCTTGAAAACTTGTTATTGTGTCGGAATATGTTAATATGCTAACCTGTTGTTGTTTTAAACCTTTTTGTTTGGCTTTTACTAAATTTGCTTCATTCGATTAGAAAACGAAAGCTTTTTGGGTTTTATTTCAAATATATATCTCATGAGTTTAGTTCTATGCTATCACAATAGAGTTTAAAACAGTACCCATGTATCAGAAATGAATAACACATAATGGCTGGCCTACGAATCTGGAGGTGCTTTTGTAACATCTTTCACGTATCTTTATATGTTTTTAAATTTTTCTATTTTAAATTTTAGAATTTGTGAATATGCTTTCACATTTTGGAAATGCTTATGTTTATATATGTGAATTGTTTGGATTTCCTGAATATGGGTGCTATTCTTATTTGATATGCTACTACTTTTGCCTTTTATTATTTTATTGGATTATAAATAAATTTGTTGTTAGTTGTTTGGAATAGACAAAAAAGTGTTTTTGGCCTTTAGTTCACCTATCTGTGTGATCTGCTATTTTTTATTTTTTTTTACATAAACGAATTAGTTTTTTGTCAACACAATATGCACCAGAAATAAACACTGATAAAAAAAATGTACCAAAAATAAACGATAAAGAATGTGCGATTTGCCAATCCGGTTGTGCTTATTCTTATATACATTGACAAAGTTAAATGTATTTTTTTTGGCAAAGTTAATTTGCAGTTTGATAAATTTTTATTTTTTTCTGTAGCTAGGTTATTCTTTCAAGAGTGATGAAAGCTGAATTTCGAAATCATTCATCCCAACGTGATGTACGTTTGCTCAGCAAGAATGTAGAAACGTGGAAAATAATTTGGTTTGGTGATAAAAGACCGTTTATTGATCAAAGTGATGTATTTTTAAAAACTATTTATTAATCTGGGATTGTTTTGAAACATATTACCGAAATAGGGTGGTCAACGGTGGAAAACGCTAGTCAAATTAGCGTTTTCCATTCCACGTCAGCATTTTTAATTATTTTTTTAATTTAATTGTGAAAAATGACATGCTGGGTGTCACGCAAGATACGCCAGTAGTACTAGCATTTTCTGAAAATGCTAGTACTACTAGCATATCCCGCATGGCATCCAACGTGACAAAAAAGTGAAAGAAGGTGAGAGACACATATACAACACGCTATTACCACTAGCGTTTTCAATTTATTTTTTTTTAAATGGAAAGAAATAAGTATTTAAATTTTTAATTATTAAAACGTTATTTTTAATAGTGCTTTCAGTTTATTTTATTTTTTTTAAATGGAAAAAAAATTTAATTAATAAAATGTAGAAGACGTTATTTCTAATAGCATTTTCATTTTTAATTATTTTTTTTCAGTTTAATTTTATTTTTTAAAAAAGAAAAAAATATTTAATATTTAATTAATAAAATATATAAAATGCTATTTCTAATAGTATTTTCAGTTTTTTAATTATTTTTTAGTTTAATTTTATTTTTAAAAAACGGAAAAAAGTATAAAGTATATATTAAAATAATAATATAATGGGTAATTAAAACTAAAAATAATACATTATAATTTTTTTAACTTACAATATAATGTTATTTTTTCTTCAAGCCTACACAGATAATGAAACTCACGTAGCTTGCAACCAGAACTCACTCACAACACAAACAATTCGAACTATGAAGGAGTGGGGACCAAATTCTATATATAAGGAGTCAAAAAATATTTTTTAATTGTGGAAAACTGCAATAAGGCTAGCGTTTTCCAACTACAGCAGGACCATTGCATCGTCGCGTCAAAACAGTAACCCTGCAGAATGAAAACGCGTGGAACAGTGCACTTAGCAGACTGGAAAACACTATTCGGAGCTGAGTTTTCCAGTCTTGTTACATTCACATACTGTGTTGCATTGAGAGCCAACAAATGCAGCTTACTCGTCCCACCGAGCTGGAAAACGTTACCGCTGGTAGCGTTTTCCACTCTCGTTACATCCCTCAATCAGATAGATAAAGTGTATTTTTCTTTTTTAAAAAATTAATGTAAATATAAATATAAATATATTAATGTTAGTTTTTACTATTTTTAAAAAAAATCTAAATAAATATAAAATATTTTAAAAGAATTAAAAGTGAATAAAAATATAAATAAAAAACGAAAACACTATTATGATATCATTTTCAAATAATTTTAAAAATATATTAATATAAATTTTCAAACCTTTAAAAATATATTAATATTGGTGTCTTCCTAATTTTTTTAAAAAAATATGAATGTAAAATTTTAAAAAAAAATTATTATGGAAAAAGCTATTATTACTAGCGTTTCCAAATCGTTTTAAAAAAATATTAATTATCTTTTTCCTAATTTTTAATGTAAATATAAATATTACAAAATATAATATGAAAATGCTATTAAATATAAATTTTAAAATTATATTAATATAAATTTAGTATTTTAATAATTAAAAATTTTTAATAAAAAATTAAAATACAAAACGCTATTAATAACGTTTTCTATATTTTAATATTTAAAATATTTTAACAAAAATTAAATATATAGAAATGCTATTAGAAATAGCATTTTCTAAATTTTATTAATTAAAAATTAAATACTTTTTTTTCCGTTTTTTTTTAAATTAAACTGAAAAAAAAATAAAAAATGAAAATGCTATTAGAAATAGCGTTTTCCATATTTTATTAATTAAAAATTAAATACTTTTTTTCCGTTTTTAAAAAATTAAATAATGGAAACGTTATTTTTAATAGCATTTTGTACACATGTCCGTCACCTTTGGTCTTTTTTTTCCACACTGGGTGCCACACGGGATACGCTAGTGCTAATAGCGTTTTCTGAAAATGCTAGTATTATTAGCGTATCTTATGTGACAGCCCACTTGACATTTTTTGCAATTAAATTAAAAAAATAATTAAAATGCTGATATGGAATGAAAAATGTTAGTTTGACTAGCGTTTTATAGCGTTAACTATCCATTTTAATAATATGTTTCAAAATAATCTCAGATTGGTAAACAATTTTTAAAAGTACTCTATTTTGGTCAATGAACCGATAAAAGACCCAACAAAAGTTTCTTTTGGTACAGGTTGGTACTATTTTTGTAAAAAATAATAATGCATAGAGAAGCAAAAATTGTACAAGAAAGGTACAATAGTTTAATAAAAGATATATGCATAAAATGATGTAGACAACATTGTACCGCAATGCTAGGATTATTTTTGTCCTTCTTTTTAAAATTATAAGAAAAATTAATATGATATAAAATGAAAATAAATTTTAAAGTAAAATATTTTAATTCGTAGTAAAGTTACATATGTTAGAGAAATAGTGTAATAGAAAATTATTTCAGTTTTAAATTTGAATAATATTATTTGAGCAATGCGAGATACATGTACATTACATGTTATATTTTCTCTTTACGACCTGTACATTGATTTATATTACTTTATTAAAAAAAGATATGACAATATATTTTTTATTTAATTATAATTATTCTATTGCAAAATTACTGCAACAGAACATGGGAACAAAATGCATCTTAAGATACTACTCAGCTTAATAGAAAAAAAATAATCAAATGATAATATTACACCATATGGCATGTTCACATCACTACTACTCAACAGTGGATTGTATTTTGGTGATGTTGCAAGAAAATTTATTAACCTGAAAAAGGGAGGACTTGAAAATCAAAGCAGATTTAAAAGATGATATGCTAGAAATTGAAATTTCAAAATTTCTTTTTCATCAAAAGAAATTGATATTTTAAATTGTATTTATTTATCAAAAGAAAAAAAGAAGATAATCTACACTTGACCCCTTTAACAGATACGTAACATCCATTTCTATTCTTATTGAAGGGTTTTTCAAATATTATTTATATTCTTTTAGTTATTAAATTTTAAAAATATATATATTTTATGTTATTTTAAAATTTTAATCAATATAAGTTATTACTTTTTTATTATAACTTTATAAAAAAGAGAGAAATAATAATATTGTATGAAATATTACTGTAATAAATAAAAAATAAAAGAAATGTCAAAATAACTATAAATAATATTAATATAAATGCAGACATTATGTTTTTTTTTAATTTATATACTATAATCTTAAACAACAAATAAAAATAGAAATAACAATTTTTATATATTATATTTAGACTTTTATAAATAATTTATGACCATTGTAAATTTTTTAACTATTTAAATAATTTTTTTTGCAATAGTTATCAAAATAAGTTTGTTAACATATTTTATTAAGTTTTATAATAAAATTTATAATATAAACTTTCATATAATAAAACCTTGTTAAATAAGTATTCAAGTAAGTTATTTATTTACATTATTCTACAATGATCTCATAAATTTTAACTTTTATAATTCTTTTTGTATTCATAAGAATGATATAAGAATAATATTATTCGAGTACATTAAAATATAAAAATACTATTTAAATATAGATTAATTTAATTAGAAGAAATTATTTTAATAACTACATAAATTAAATTAAAACAAAATATCCGTTAATGTCTATTTGCCCCCACATAACTATCATATTAACTTATCGAATTACATAAACACCCAATAGAAATTTGGCAATGAGTATATAAGAATTTAATGATTGCAATGCATAACCCCCTAATATGCCATGGTCGTAAGTGTATAAGAATAACGTCTAGCAGCACACAAAATTGGTGATAATGATTAATAAGCTTGAAGTATTTGAGATCTGAGAAGTAGATAGTAAGAGTAACAGTAACACCACTGTTGGAACCCAAGTCCCTCCCTGGGCTGGGCTTATCGTAAAAGATTCCTATAAACGAATATGTTGACTCTAAATGAACGGTTGCTAGTAACCCTAAAAATCTCTTGATTTTAAACGGACTAAAGACACTGGCAGAAACCCCTAAAAAAATAATCAAGTGATAAACCCACGACATAATCAGTCTTCAATTGAAGGCTCCATCGCGTTGGTTAACTGGAAAAACCTTCTTACTTGATAATATCTATTTAGTCTCATTAGTCATATCAGCTAATAAGAATAACTGAATAAGGGCTTGCAATAACTATTTGCATGAGAACTGTAATGTATAAAGTATATGCTTTCACAAAAGTTATCTACATAGAGGAACATGATAAATATTACCTTGGAAAAGGCCCATAAATTGAAATGAACAATATATTCAATTTTGTTCACCCCTCATTTGTTATTTAGAGCATGTCAGGATCTATTGATTTTAATGTTTAGAATGATGACACGTCGTGAGATGAACATGAAAAAGATACTCATTGGTCATTATCATCTAGACAAAATAATGCAAGCATAGTGAAATTCCTACCCTTCCAACAACAGATCTTGCAATATCAGTATAAACTTCATTCATATCTGCCATTGAAAGCATACTGCCAAAACAGAATAGTTACAAAGTATAAGCCCGACTTTAACACGACTTATTTTTTATTTTTTGTATGTGTGTGTGTGTGTTTTACCTTTACCATACATCAGTAATGTCATTGGTAGTTCCCCCAGCAATTTCCCACTTGATAACCCTATAGTGCAAGGTGCGTGTCTTCCTTGATGAACAGAGCACATGTAATTAGAGAGAAAAAATTGAGGGGAAAATTTGAAGACAATCAACACACTAAAGGTCTAAAATATTTTAAAAACAAAGAAAACTACCAATCAAAAGCATAAATGTAAATGTAAACATGTCAATCAACCAAAGCTATCGGCAGAAGGAAATGAGTCACACAATTAGCTAGTGGTGTTCATTGGTGATGGATACTGGTATGTTCCCATGTGGGTATTTGGTCTTTGCAACAAATCCTTTGAACTAATAAAATATAAGGTCAGTGAAAACAATGTACGTGATATAATCCAAGTTTTGAGTTAGGCCGGTAAAAAAAAACTTCTATAGTTGAAGGCATTGTACCTTTCAAGATCATAACTTTTCCTAGATAATATGTTGTCACACATTGTCCTAGATAAAATTTAAGAGACCTGCAATTCGAGGATAGATAAAATCCAAAGGATCTATAGTATATAAAATATTGATCCACTTTGATCAACCCATGGTAGATTAAACACAGGTGAACCGAACAAAAATATATAAACGGCAGAACCTAATTTAAAAAAGAGCATAGCAGTTATATACATATTTAATTCAAAACACCGAATAATGGAAGGTACTAATTTCCTACTGACTATACACATTATTTAAAACATTGTAAAAAATAAAATCAAAAGCTAATTTAGTTATAATACATTCGAGTTTTTTCGACTGATAGTTATAATACAACTGGATTTTTTTTTTACTCCGGTAGTTTCAAATAAGCTAGTCAAGGATTTGTGTTCTCATTTTTTTTCCCTCAAACTCTCTTCAATCTTCCTTTTTTCTGTTTTAATTACCATTTATTAGATGCCTTGCAAATCAATGTACTTAATTACTTCTCTACATAATTTTTGTAAGTATGTCAACGTATACATAATTTAATCTCTTCATTCCTTGCCAAAAATAAAAGAGTCCAAATGCAATTGGAGGGCTATGACAGGGATGTCAAGAAAATGCACGGTGAATGAGGTGTGGGTGTTTATGATATGATTGAGCGTATACATTGTTTTCTTCATAAACTTGATTAACAGTCAAGTTTTGAACAGTCACGAAAACCTTCAGTTCTCCATATATATTTTAGACCTTGAATTGTTCCATGAATTTGAAGAAGTTAGCAGTTGGATGGGAATGTAACTAATTAACTAAGGAATATGCAACTACACAACTATTTTCAGCTTCCCATCATATTCTAAGAACCTTCTCAAGAATTTTAATATGCATATCATGCTAACTGAATACAAAATAATAATAATAATAATAACAGAAAAAATTAAAGAGCATAGGACTAAATCCCATGTTTGAATGTCTAGACACTATAATCACACAAGGTAAAAAGTCAAAAGATAGAGAGGATGATTGATATTGAAATGGGATAAATTAAAAATGCACCGGAGACCAACACTGTGAGCCCGTCCTTCAGCAAAAGAGTGGCTTCAATTGGCCTTCTCAACCGGTTGGCAAAAAATGGCCAATGCTAGGTTGTCAATGGAAGAGACAGAAACTTGTTTTGCATGGTTTGGCCACACGAACTTCTTATTGACATGGAGCAGTGGTTGGATCCAAGCCTTGCCACTATCCCTTTTAGCATAAATTACACAACCTCCATTCCAAGTTTCAGAGGTTAGAGGAGTCAACTTAGATATCATCCTTAGATAGCTGTGATGATAACTAAACCAGTCCTTTCTCATAGGGTAGTTAGGACAACCAAGAACTCCAAGCACCACTTCTCCATCCTCTATGAGTGATAAAGGTACAACATATTGATCACCACATGTAGACCCGCCATCAAGAGGACTAAGTGCCCAAAATTTTCCAGAAGGACCTCCAACTGAGGTGCAGCGACTAATGATTTCAAGAACCTCTAAAGTTCCAAGAGTTGATTTTGGTTCTTCAACTCCAAATCAAGGTGCTTCAGCTAGACATTCCTTCACAGTTTTAACCACAGCTTCCAATAGTTCAGATGTATTAGTATTGGTTATTATCTGAACATCCTCTTCAGTTATAAACTTATAATTAAGACATTTCACCCCCTAAGCACTCAAACAATATCCAGCTGCTAATTTCTTTGACACTCCAACCTATATAAATATCATAATGAAGAGTATAATTCAATCATGGGTGTAAGTAAGAATATAAATTTAATATCTGCTACGAATAAACTGATCAATCCTAGCTCAGTTGCCATAATTTGGACTGGATACCAAAGCAACATAGACCCAACTAGTGACCAAAGGTTGTTAGCTCAAGTAGTTCGGCACTTGAGCCCCTTAACCAAGGTCTGGAGTTCGATTCCTGGCTTGAGCATGGAGTCATAACCGGAGGTATCACTTTATCTCCAGAGGGGCCGACCCGGTAGGATGGAAGATTAGTTGGGTGCAAAAAATAAGCTCTAGATACCTCCTGTTCTAACAAAAAAAAATAAAAAATAGACTCAACTGGTGAAATTTTGTTTCCCTCCGTATACCAAACTCTGAAGTTTAAAGCCAAATATACTACTTTTAATGAGATGCTATACGAACATTAAGAACATAAGCCAAATCTAACTTTTACTTAATAGAAATTATTTAATGAGATGCTTAGAACATAAAGAATTTGGTATAGGTTTTGACTATATATAAAAACCAAAGGTTCAACAAATTACAGTTTAGGAACATTCACCTGCAACTGTGAGCGGTGAATTGTGATTGTTGCTCCAACACTTGGAAATCAAAGTGTCTTGCACTTTCCGAAAGAGGAAGCATGCCATTTGAACTCAATGTATTAGCAAAATGATAGTTGAACTCCACGCAGATAACACGACGGTTATGATTTATATTATTAGAAGCTATTAGGCAGTTTCGATTAAAGTTACCTTTATATAAATAGCAAGAGGGATTATGCATGTCATCAACTACTTCTTTTTCTTCGTCGTTATTTTCCCATACAGAACAGGAAAAAACTATTAGAACATACAAAATGTAAAAGAATGCTGGCAAAAATGGAAGCCATCAAGGGATACATTTACATGCTATGCATTCTCTCAAGCCTGATGTTGGTACCACTGGATTATCTCAAGCCTTGTGTTAATGCCACACCAACCGAGCCATCTTGCACGAAACTTCATTGCCATCCCTGCTATTTTAACAATGTAAGATTTCTCTTAAAAGTCAACTTCAACAATGGAAATAAGTAAATAAAAAGATTCAAAATTTGATGCATAAAATATTCCACAGGGTACAAATGTATTTTGTAAAATGTGCTAAAAAATAATTGACCAAATCAACTCAATAAGATGAATTTTCAAAGATTGCAAGGCATCATTTTATCCATGTCTCAAGAAATAGCTTTTCACGTTTCAACCCAATAAATATCAGGGAGAGATAAAGTCTAATCAAAAGTTTAGGAATATGGATTTTGATCCATATTTAAAGAACATAATAGGATTGTGCAATTTAATGAAACACACCCGATCAATGTCATACTCATTTTTTTTCCTTCCAAATTAGGGCCTCCTACCATCTACAGTAAGAACCAGAGTAATACAACATTTACTCAGCATCCACAAAAACAAAGCTATAAAATAAAAAAGTTGTGAGGAAAATCCACTCACCATAATTCAATGGTTCTTTTCTTTCTTTTTGTATATAGACAAAACATAAACCATATGCACAGAAAGAAAGTTATATTTTAACTACAAATACAACTACCAAAACCCAGCATGGCACTTTCAAAATAGAATCCACCATTAAATTGTTTTATTCAACTTTACATGAAGGGAAAAAAAAAAAACGTTCTAATGAAATTCTTGACATATCTTTCCCTTTTCTTCAGTTATGGAATGTTTCAATCTTGTTGCAGTGGCCATGTCAATGACCTTACCATCTCGTATAAATTATTTGTAGCGTTTGCACCTGGAATCAACCAAAGTGAAAGATGAATGAAGAAGAACCAACGTGGAAGAGAAAGGAAGTGAAAAAAGGATCAAAAACTTTACGGCCGAGGGTTTAAGGCAAAGAAAAAAGGGAAGTTAAAAAAAGAGCAAGAGAAAGAAGAGTGAGTAAATTAAAAAAAGGAAAAGTGGGATAAGTAACTGCAGAACATGTGTAAACCAAGTCTTCCTATCGCCTTTAACATTGGAATAAATGCACAAAATTAAAAATAAAAAAAATAGCCCACACCTAAATCAAAGACATGGTTCCTTACCCTTATCACTAGTTTTATTCTTTGAATCTTCATACATGGTTTTGCTTCCAAGGTTTTAATTGTTCCATATAATGCCCAAATTGATGAGATAGAGACGAAGCAGATTCTCACTTTTTAGAGTAAAACAAAACACATTGAAAGCAATTTAAAAATTTAGGAACAACAAAGAACTAATGAGAAGGTGGGGAAAGAAAGTGATTCTCGGGGCAGTTAAAGGGTAAATTGTGGGAGACTGAAAATGGTTCATGGAGGTAGTTCAAAAGGTAACACATGTTTTTCTCTCCATCTCACGTAGTACAACAACAACTACCAACTAAATGAAAATATATACCAAACTACTTTAATATTTAGTCCTCCACTAAGTACAATATGTACAATCACCGCCATAGACCACAAAAAAGCTATGTGTGTTGCACAACAACCAAATATAACACATGTTAAACAACAAAGTCAAGGGCAACTAATATTCTTGGTATCTCCTGGGTCTCCCAAAACAACAACTAAAATTCTTCTTCAAAATTTAACCACCAAGTCAAGGGCAAAAACGAATTTACAAGAAAATATCCATGAATAGTAAAAGGTGAACTCTTGGATGTATAGTTATAGATAGATAAGCTCTAATTGCTATTTTGATTTTGATCTCTTTCAATGAAATTTTCATATCTGGCACGTGTTTTAAGGTATAATATTATATTTTTAAGAATTTTAAGGATATTATGAATTAACAGTATAAAAAAATAAAAATGTATTTAAATCATTATATTATATAAATATATTATATAAACTAGGGGTAAGAGAGATATTCTCTTCATTTTTTAAAAAGAGAGAGAGAGGATCTAGTGAGTAGTTTAGAAAGTAGTTAAAAGTTAAAGTAGTGGATGATTTAAAAAATAATTAAAAGATATAGTAGTCCAATAAAATAAAGACTAAAAGAAGATATCTTCTTTCTTATAGTTAATTATAGTTATAGATAACATAGTAAATAGTATATATTGACGATGTAAAATTTTTTTATATTATTATCCAATCAGAAATTGTCATGTATATTAAATTTGTTGACTTGTATGATAATTATTTTATCAGTTATACCTACCATAATTGATTTTTTATTAGTTGATTGTATAAAACTTTTTATATTGATAGTGTATAGAAATTAAATTTTAAATAATAATAACAACTAAGATAAATGTTGATTTTAAAGAATGTAATTCTAAATAATAATAACAACAAATATAGAAAAGACCCTCCGTAACCATAGCCTTTTGTGGGGGTGTCATGGGGGATGATAGAGGGAATTAGCATGGCAGTTTTTATGACAAAGTTGGCAAAAGTTGCATCATCAGGGCAAAATTAACAAATATCCTCAAAGGTTTACATTATGTTTGGCCAAAAACATTCACAAACTCATCATTGAATCAGACTCCATCACAGCTATCAATCTTATCACTGTTTGGGATGTCAATTCGTCCCAATTTACCTATCTAATCAATGACATCCATCAAGCCATTCATAGGCCCTGGACAGTCCAACTATCCCACGCTCTTAGGGACTCTAACGCTCTGTTTAGTAGCGACGAAATGGCGAAGAAAGGAAGAGAAGAGCGCGGAAGTGTACAGAATTAGTTGATTTTCGTTTGTTTGGTGCAAGCGAAATAGCGTGGAAGTTTTTAAATTTTAGGTGGGTCCCACGCTAAAAGTAATCGTCGCAAATATGCGCGGAAGTGCGAAGAAATGCAGCATTGATTGCAAGCTTTCGATAATACCCTCGCTTTTTTGCAAATACTGTGTACAATTAAACACATATTCGAATATGTGTTTTACATATTCGAATATGTGAACACAATATTCGAATATGTAAAACGCATTTGAATATGTGTTTTACATATTAAAATTAAAATTTTGATTTTTAAAATTAAATAAATATATAAACAATTACTAATATATAAATATTTACTAATTAATATATATATATATATTCGAATGTCAGTAAGCTTTATTTGAATATATGGAATATACGTAGTGCCATATATTCGAATATGGTAATCACATATTCGAATTTATAGTACTGTTATGGCCATATATTCGATTATGTGAGTAGCATAATCGAATATATGTTTTTGTTGTTAGACTTTTTCGACAAATATCGCAGTAAAAAAAAAAGGGTATAAGTGTAATTTTATTTTTTCATTCCAAATCCCCAAAAGTCAAAAAAGTAAACTTCTACTCTATTTCTTCTTTACTTCTCTCCAACCAAACAACCTCTATTTCTACTCTATTTCTTATTTATTTCTCTTTTCTTTCTCTTCTCTTCTACCTACTTCTTCTCCCTCTATTTCTCTCCTCCCTACCAAACACAGCGTAACTGTGTTGCAAACTCGCTAACTAAGCATGTTGCTGATATGAACCCCCCTAAAGTCTACTTTGACCAACCCCCCACTTTCCTTAGACCTTTGTTACTCGATGACCTCCTTGACCTCGCTTCCCCTTGAGTTATATCTTCTCCTCATTTCGCCTTAGGGCCTCCTCCAGATAAAAAAAAATCATATGTTTTTTACTTATTTAAGTTTTGGCTTTTATCATTACTGTTACTGATTTGAAGGTTTGATTATCTTTACATATTATTTCTAATATTTTTACTTCTTTAAATTTATTGTTTTCAATAAAATGTTAATTATCTTAATATAAAAGAAGGCTTTCTCACGTAAGAAGATGTCACGTGATAGCACTGCATTCATTCTTTTTCTATCAAAGTGCAGCAAAAAGTTTTATTTTATTTTTAATTCATAAAACTACATAATTATAGTAATTAAGATTATTTCAATGAATATATATTTTGATTTAAAGTAATTAGGTTAATTATGACTGATGTGTGTGTGTGTGTGTTTTAATTAAAGTAATTAAAAATATTTTAAATAAAGATAAGTGATATAATTTTTTTTGGTAGTTGGACACCAAAAAAAACTAGTGGAAAATAGAGATTTTACAACAGGTTTTCACATTAGTTATTTGCCAACTGATTTAAAAAAAATGCAGTCGCATTTTTGTAATTAAGTAAAACCTTTTCACATTGGTTTCATTATAATCGAGATAACAAGAGCTTTTTACATCGGTTATAAATTTAACTGATGTAAAAAAGATTTTACTTCAGTTAAATTTATAACCGATGTAAAAGGTGTTTTTACATCTGTTATAATTGAACCGATGTAACAAAAAAAGTGAGTTTAAATCCTGACTTAAGCATTTTAACGTGTTTTCCATTACACAGTTCCTACCCTACCCATAGTATTTCGAATCCCAAAATTGTTCGCCTTAACTTGCATCACATTGTTCTCTTCTCCCAACTACCAACTCATACACGAAATCATCGATGTCCTTGAAGACTCCTTGGCTGAACAAGAAGGATAAGAGAAATAAGAAGGGCTCGAAACCCAAGCCTCTTGAGTTGAATTGCTCCGAGTTCTTTGCCTCACTGCTGGAATTGGTGGCAGAGAGTAGTAGTAGCAGTGGTGCTGGTGCGGCTGAAGTTTCATTGGTTAAAGGACTTGGGGTTCTTGGTGTCAGTGAAGGAATTTCAAAGAGGAAAGTGGGTTTAATCTTCAACCATTCTTTCTCTCTCTTGTTTCTTTTTTATTTTATTTTTTTATATACTATTTTTTTGTGCACTAATCACTTCTCTGCAATGTATAAAAAGAAATGGAAGTTTGGTTTTTGCATTTCGTGGAATTAGTTTTGTTATAATCACAGCCTCTCCTTCACTTGGGTGAAGTGGTACTTTTCCTTTGTCCCCATTTTGTTTATTAGCAAAGATTGGGTGTAAATTAATCTTGATTTTTCCTCTATTAGTGTGGTTCATTGGTGAATGGAGTTAAATGAAATGCTTTTCTTTTTCCCAAGTTCAGATATGGTGTTAAATTCTATTTTAACACAAGGAGCCCACACATAGAGCTAACTAATGATTAAAGAGATTTCTCTAACAATGTGATGATTAGGTAATTAATGTATTTGAATTTGATTATGAATACGGGCTATTGGCAATTCAACTTGGTAATGGAACAAAAGAGCTTGATTAAGGCACGTAGTGTAGAGCAAGACCCAAAAAAGTAAGGAAGGTTAATGTGTTCTTCTAAGAATATATATTTGGTACAAAAAAGAGAAATTTAATTGGGAGAAAATAAAATTAGAGCTGAGTTGTTTGTTGTTCTCCAAGATTCAACTTGTATTTTGATTAAGTTAGAAGGTTATCGAACACAAAAGCTTCTGCTTGGGTAATTTATTTTCCTTTTCTTTCTTCCATGTTTGTTGTTTTGTATAGGGAAGAACTTGAATGTTTGAATCAAAATTTTCCCTAGTTGGTATGGTTATTCATATGATGTCTTGTGATTTTTTGTTCTTTGTAGTGTGTTAAATTTTGCTAGTTTTAGTTCTGGTAATTATGGTTTTCTCCTTTTCATTTTTTGTTTGCCTTTATCTTGCTCGACAAAATGGTCATTATATATTATGCATTCTATTTAGTTATTGTAATTTCAAAGTAACTTGAACTCTACCTGCTTAATGTCTTGAACAAATATTTTTTTATTTTTAGAAACTTTTTCATGAGAGTTTAAATCAGAAGTTTTTCCACTGAAAAATTAACTAATTAAATGAAAAGAAAGTCATTCATGCTTATAACCATAAATAACCAAAGTTCTAATTTGAATGGTCTATTAATTGTGGTGGTGAAGCTGGGAGATTGCCAAGAGCAATGGCATTCCATGGCCAGGGAACTCAGGCTTAAATGATGGAAATGACACTAATGTGAAGGGAGGACTGGTTGAAGGTTACTATGATGTAGGGACAACACAAAGTACCACTTTCCCATGGCATTTGCTATGATGATGCTCAACTGGAGTGTGCTCGAATATAAGCAAAAGTATATGGCTGTTGATGAGTGTAACAACCCTCTGTCGCTACAGTACCACTAACCACTTCATACATTACTAAGATGTTCAATAATAAATAATCAACCACTATTATAATCTCATTCATACCATAAAGTATATATGTATATACAAGATATGAAATAATATAATATACAAGCCAAAATATACAAAACCAAGGGAGAGATACAAAAAGAAACTCCCTACAGATGTTCCACTATACAGCATATGCAAAAGAAATCAAAAGGATCTTTTCAAAAAGGTCCACACAAAAAGAGCCTTCAACCTCTCCAGCCGAGACCTTCATGCATCAACTGTGGGAAGCTGGACCTGCTGAAACTTCACCCTTTACTCCCACATCAAACGACGTGATCATCATAGTCACAACAACGCATATAACCACAACCAGCAACAACAACAACCATAACGAAACAAAACAATACAAAACAAAACAATAAGACAATGGTAGGCTTACAAAACAAAGATAAACATATAATATCAAATCCATTTCATCCAATCCATCAACATACTAATTTGGCATTCGATTCATCAAAAGAATGAGTTCACATACATTATGGCACAACACACCATGCTTTCAATATCTACATCTCAATGCATGAATAATACGACTTTCGAGAGATTTATTATATTTCGGGCAATCAGCTAGGTCTTATGTCCTACCATGGCCTTCCAAGCACCATTCAGGGATTGTCAAAACTCTGATCTACGAATAAGCTTAGTGGTTTGTTAGGATAAGTGAATATGGGTGGTGGTTTATGTAACACCCCTACTTTTGTATGTTAAATTATTCTGTATGTTTAAAAATTATTTTTAGGTCATCAATATATTTAGAATAATTAATAATAATTTTAGAAAATTTGCTAGAATTTATTGAGATAATTTTTATAAAACGATAAAAATACCCTTAGACGACTACAAAAACCAATCAGAGACTTTTTGATCTTGAAATATTTTGAAAATTTTATACTAAGTGTCTTTCATTATAAAAAATTTATTTTGAAAGAAAAATAGTTAAAAATACAACAATTCTATTTCAATTTTTTAACTATTTTTTTAAATATTTGACTATGCAATTTTGACAAATCGAGATGGAATTTCAAAATTATGATCTATACCATTATGCTTCAAATTTCAAGAGCTATTTAATTGTATGTTTTAATAATTTTTCCAAGCCGAAGCTCGGAGAAATTAGAAAATGACAATTTTGTCCTTATTTCTCAATATTAAGGACTAACATAAGAAAAAGATTAAATTGACATTAAAATGTCAATTTAAGTTTGGCATTATGTCATATATATTAAAATATAATTTTGAGATTTTTTTGGGGATTTTCTAGAATTCCTGTGTAAAATGACTAAAATGTCCCTAGGTGTCTAATAAGCCAGCCAATATTGGTTTGATATCCAAAAATGATGAAAATGGTAATTTTAGTTTATTTATGGGTGAAATATTTAATTTTAGAATTTTCATTATTGAATTAAAATGGAATTTTTATGAATTTTCTAGCTTAAAAAGGCAAAATAAATACATATAATTTGAAATAAATTAATAAAAATTAAAATTTATTATTAGAAATTTATTTTTGATGAAAAATAATGTATTTGTCCAGTTTTGCATTAAAATGCATTATTTTGATATTAAAAGCTAATTTTTCAAGTTTAGGCGTTTTTATTGGTACCGGTTAATTTACCTACAGATAAAATTTGACACATGGGGGCTTGGGACAGCTGGTGGAGCACGTCCCCAATCCTAAAATAGGTGATTCACCACCTATTTGGGATATGTGTCCCTAAATTGGATTAAAAATAAATAAAAATTTGATTTATGACATAATGCTTACATAATGGATGATGTAAATTTTTGGACACCTAACCCCCTCCTCCTTCTTCTATAAATAGGCTTCAAAGTTTTCAGATTTTCACTCATCCTTTCCTCTCTCAAGCTAGCCAAATTCTTAGGGAGCTTCTCTCTCTAGAAATTTTTTTATTTTACTTTGTTTTTATGCTAAAATTTTACTAGTTTTCCAACAACTAGTAAAGTTCTCTTCCTAAGAGCTTTGCATCAACAATTCCATCCTCTTCATCAACTATCTTAGAGTTAATGGGAGAGTGGGGTTGGTTCTAAATTACTGTCACTTTGCATGTTGGTAAGAAGGGTTTTTCCCTAAACCCATTTATGCTTAAGTTTTAGTATTGTTATTATTGTTTAATGTTAAGCTTTAATTTTTGCTAAGTTGTTACTCTGCCCAAATTTAGATTATTAAATCATGATTACTAAATTGTTACTCTACTCAAATTTAAATTATTAAATTATATTTGCTAAGCTGTTACTCTGTTCAATTGTAGAAAATTAAACTGCATTTGCTAAACTATTACTTTGCTCAAATTTAGAAAATTAAAATATATTTATTTAGTTGTTATTCTGCCAAAATTTTAATAATTAAATTATAATTACTATGTCGTTATTCAGTTAAAATTTTATATGATTACTAAATTGTTATTTTGTTAAAATTTTACCGTGACATAAGGCTTGCACTGCCTTGGCTCCTTGCAGGATTACCCATCCACTCATCATCAAGGCCTATCTTTCTGACCCCACGTCTTATCCAGGCACTAGGTTGGAGGCCCATCTAAGCCATAGCTCCTATCAACCAGCCAACTTATATGCCTACCCATACATAGCTTGAGGCCCACACAAGCTCAACCAACAACATATGCATGCAAATGCATGATTCACCACAACATCAACTCAATCACAATAATTCATCAATATCTATACATATATGCATATGGCAACATTACACCACGTGGCCTACTCAGCACCACTTGTGGTCCAACAATCACTACCAACTCCATGTAGGCCCAAATCCAGCCCCATGCGTGGTTAACAGGTAAGGCTTTATCCAAGCAACACATACCTCGTGAGAATTCTCACACAGCACTGGGACCTACATCCCTTGTGAGACGTCTCACCATAACAACACAACATAACCAGTGGAAGTTTTATTTAAGCAACTTTCTATCTAACTACCACTTTCCAACAATTTATCAAACAAATCTACAACAATAATAAAGAAAAACCAAGAACCAATTTGGAAAACCATTTGAACATCCAATTATCTTAAAATATACATTTAACATCCATAGGAGTCAATAAAGTCATCAATCAACAACAATAATAATTATAAAGCAAAGAAAATCCTATTATTCTCTCGCTGAGTGCGAATTCTGTCGCTAAGCAAGAGATCCGTTGCTAAGCGAGAATTTTTGGCACTAAACAACATACTCCATTTTAGCATCTGTCGCTAAGTGAGATTTTCCGTTGCTAAGTCACATACCTCCAGGGAATTTTTCAAAATCCATCGTTAAGCAAATTTTCCGTTGCTAAGTGAGTGACAGACTTCCATTAAATTTTCAGGATCCGTCGCTAAGCGAGCTTCTCTGTAGCTATGCAAACGACTTCTAGAGAGTCATCAGGATCCGTTGTTAAGCGACAATTTACGTCGCTAAGCAAGATTTTTCGTTGCTGGGTGCGAGTGTGATCTTTTTGTTCGCAAATCAATCACCAACAATTATTTTTGACAAAATCAATCAATACCAAGCATCACAAAACAATTTTAGTTATTTCTAATACCTTTCTAACCTATTACATAACAATTTTATCCACAAATCGTTAACAAATTTCAAAAACCTCTTTCAAAACCCATTTTGTACCAATAACCAACTACATGACAATCTTCATCAAAATCCAACCATTTAAACAACATGAAATCAATATATCCACAGCCACTAACAAGAAATCAACCTATAGTAAGCTTTCCTTACCTCTAAAAGTTCTTGAATCTGATTTTAGGTTTCTTGAGAATTCAGTGTCTTGAGCCAAAACCTTCCAAGAATCGCTATTTCTGTTACCAACTCACTAAATTGAGCTTGAAAACCCCTAGGACACCCTTAAAAACTTAAGAAATTCTAGAGAAAGATGAAGAGAAGAGAGAGAATAAGAATGGGAGAAAGTCTCCTTCCCATTTTCCTTTTATACCTGACCCTCCAGAGCTCTCACATGGACTTTTGGGCTAATTGAGGCCTATGACTCATCGAACCACTCCCCACATCCCATAATGGGTCTAACTTAATTGTTTTCTCTCAAGAGCCCAAAATCACTCCAATAACACACCCAAATTGGCTCAAGCACATATCTCAAATTTCCTAAATTCAAACTAGAATTTCAAACAAACCACTCACAACCATCATCACATACAACAAATCATACATAACAACAATTCATTTATTTCTTTTAATTACCTAGATTACATATCTAATTTCTACTTTTTAATTATCTAAGCATTGAATCATGCATTAGGAAAACACAGATGTTACAATGAGTATGCACACGCTCAAGAACTCATCAAGTGGGGCTCTGATTACTTGCTCTTAACCTTTAATAATTCTGCCACCAAAATTAACAAAATTTATGGCTAGGTATATAAGTTATAACTCTCACTCTTCTTCTCTTTTATTTTTCCCCATATTCTTTTACACCTTTTTTTATGCTATTTCATTGTTGTTGTTCTTGAACCTTATTTATTTTGACTATATGCATCGGTTTAAGAGTAGAATTCTTCTTAATCACTTGTGATACTGTGCTTAAATATGTTGATGCATGACTCACCACTTGTGCTACATTTTTAGCACCGGCAAAATTGTCAATTAACTCAATATTTGATGATCAACTAAATATACTATGTTCAATTTTTTGATTAACCAAATGGAGTACTTGGTATATACTAACTAGTTGATTAATAAAAAAAACATTCAAAAGCCTTAGAGGGGGCAATTCCTCCTGAAACTTTCTAGATGTAAGTCAGTAACGAGCTTACTTGGTTAAACCATTGTCTGGAGTTGTGTTGGTTTGAAGGAATAGGTCTGTTTCCAGGGAAGAAGGATTGACATTTGTAATTTGTTAATTTCCTGGTATATATTTAATTATATTGTTAGAGCCTTAAAGGTTGGTATTTTTTAAATATTTATTATTTTATGCATGAAAACAAAGGATCTTAAGGCTCAAGTTAAAGGCACTTGCATTTGCAGTAATATGCATAGTAATGTGAAAAGTCCACATTGGCAAAGATAGATGAAGTAGTGAGGAGCATTGGCTATAGGAAAGATGTGTGTGTGATTGAGTAAATATTCCTTTTATGTTTATACAGATTAATTTAGAATTGATTGATTAATATATTAGTACATTCATTTTGTTTAGTAAAAGATACTAATTTCATTGAATATATATATATATATATATATATATATATATATATATATATATATATATATATATATGTATGTATGTATGTATGTATGTATAATGCTAGTGCCAAAACCATTATTTTCTCTTCACCTTAATGGTTTTTATGCTTTCAAAAGTAATTTAGGTTGATTGGTTTATTGATCATGAGGGTTCCACACTGGAAAATTTTTTGGTTTTTTTTCAAAAAATTTCAATGATGGAATGCGAGTATTTTGCTTAGGCTATTATGATTTATCACATTCAAATGAGCTAGTTCAATTTTCCTTTATAATAATATTCGTTTAACTAAAATTGAACAATTTTTTACATTGGTTGCTGGTGTAACCAATCTAAAAAGTGACTTTTTACATTGGTTCTACTAACAACCGATGTAAAAAGTTCTTCAATTTTAGTTAAACAGACAATTTTTTACATCGGCTGTGTACATAATCAATGTAAAAACATAACTTTTTACATTGGTTAGGAAAAAGAACTGATGTAAAAAACGTTTTTTACATCGGTTCAATAATTGATTTAAAAAGTCCCTACTTTCTACATTGCCTGAATCTATAACGTCACTACAACCGATGTAAAAAGTCAATTTTCACTGATGTAAAATATATAATCTGCAGTAGTGAAAGGGGGGGGGGGGGGGGGGGAACCAAAACAATAAACATAAGAGATACAAGAAAAAAAAATCACTTTCTCAAGAATGCAACTCTTATAACATCTACAACAAGAAGAAAGGCCAAAGCAAGAGACGAGGAATCCAAGATATAAGGCCTCTGTTAGCATAATAAAAGCCCATTTTAGCTAAATTATTGGCACACATAATCCTTTTAAAGGATACGTTAGAGATGAACATCCCAATCAAGGGATAACTTATCTCTAATAAACTGAATAGACCAACAAACTTGTGCATACTGTAACCCCAGTGTTTTCCTAATGTGTGATATAGTGGTTTAATAATTGAAAGTGGAAATTTAATTTAGTTTTGTAATTAAGATGTAATAAATAATTGTAGATGTGTGGTTTTTTTTTGTATGTTGTGTTGTCTTGGAAACTTAAGTTTGAATAGTGGAACTTGAGAAAAAGTTGTTTGAGCCAAATGTCTCTGTTGGTGATATCTTAGTTGGTTTAGTGAAGAAACAGTGATGTTCATCCGGTTTTGAGCCTCGGAATGTCCGGAGGCAGGACTTGGGACTTGGTGGGCCCAATGCCCCCTTTTGGCCCAAATCCTCTTTATATAGAGGATGACCCTCTCTCCTCTCTTAATTTTTTTTCAAGTCCCTTCCCCAAATGTCTCTAAACTCTCTCTAGCTATCTCCCATCTATTTCTTCAATTCCAACAAGTAGAGTTCTTCTTCTTGAAAGTTCTCCTCAAAGTTTGGCTCAAGAGCTCCAGTTCTATTTCTCTCTTCTTCCATTAATTTGAATTTCAAAGACTCCAAGAGGTAAAGGAAGCTTACTATCGGTTGATTCTGTGTTAGTGGCTGCTGATATGTTGATTTCATGCTTTTGAAATGGTTGAATTTCTGTGAATGTTGTTATATATGTTGTTCTTGATAAAATTGGGTTTTTGGAAGAGATTTTGAAAATTTGTTGATGACTTGGGGATGAAATTGTTATGTCATCGAATAGAAAGGTATTAGAAGTAACTAGGATTATTTTGATATTCTTAGTGTTGATTGTTGTGTCAAAAATGACCTTTGGTCATTTCCATGCAAACTGCAGAAATCGTAGTTGTCGCTTAGCGATGGATGACAGAAAACTCTCTAGAAATTTGGCGTTTAGAGACGAAATTTTGGCACTTAGCGACAGATTTGGTGCTGAGCGTGAGAGTACCAAGAATTTCTCTGTTTAGTGGTGTTGAGTGACCATTTTATGGCGATAAGGGTTTGGGTCTAAGAAAAAGGTGAAACGGCGTTGATTCCCAAGATTTAATGCTAAGTGCGACCCTTTAGAATATTGAGAAAATGTTCTAGTTTCAAAGAGAAAATATATTCACCCTATACGTTTGATTTTCTAAGGTTGTTGTTGTTATTGTTAGTTGATGATGTTATTGACTCTTAAAGATGTCAAATGTATATTTCAGGATAAGTTGGATGTTCAAATGGTTTTCAAAAATGAGTTTTGGTTTCTAATTGTGGTGATTTGTTTGATATGTTGTTGAAGTGAAAGGTTACTTAGATAGGACCTCCACTTGTTGTTGATAGGATTTGTTGGTGAAATCTTACAGAGGTATAGGCTGCTTAGATAGGGACTTACCTGGTTGCCATGCTTGGTGTTGAATTGAGCCTACATGGTGTTGTTGTATTGTTGTGGTCATGTGTGGTGCTTTATTGAGCCCACTTAGTGTTTTGGATGATAATTGTTGTTTATTATTGATTATGACTTGTTGATGATGATATGAGGGTTATTGGTGTTGTACATGCATTACATGCATATATTGGTGGCTGAGGTAGCGGGCGATGGACCTCATACCATGGTGCGGGCAAGCATGTAAGTTGGTTGGCTGACTGGAGTGGATAGCTCAGACAGGGCCTCCAACCTAGTGTTGGATAAGACATGGGGCAACTGTCGATGGGCCTTTAGAGATAATTGGATGGGCAATTCCGTAGTTGGCCGAGGTAGTGCAAACCTTGAGTCGAGGTGTGCCACACCACCCATATACAATTATCTTGACAAACCACATAATCTTATCCGTAGATCAAAGTTGGCAATCCTTGAATGGTGCATGACACTTGTTGTTGTTGATGCCATGTTAGGGAATGAGACCTGGATGATTGCTCGATTGTTGAAAATCTCTCGAGAGTAGTGTCCTCATGCATTGGCATGGTGATTGATATCATTAATCTATAAAGTGACCATGTATTATGGAATTTTAAGTGGATCCTATATATATATATATATATATATATATATATATATATATATATATGTATGTATGTATGTATGTAAATGAAGATTTCTTTTGTTATTATTATTGGCGGTGGTGATGTTGCATGTTGTTGTTGTCGTTGTGATTGATGTTGCTATGTTGTTATTGTTGTTATTATTGTTTGATTGTGGATGTCTGAGTTGGAGAATCCTTATTATTTTTCTTTCATAATATATGTTATGTTGTTTCAAGTAAGCTTACCCTTGCATGTGGTTCGTGCCTGTGATGATCACGTCGTTGATGTGGGAGCAGATGTAGAGGCGTCGGTTGCTCCAGCTGATAAGAGTTGATGGACGAGCTACTAACTTAGAGACAATGAGATATGACGAGTCCCATTGTTACTTTTGATGTTGTTTTGATAACTATTTTAGTCTTGATGTATAGCTTGACCAACATTAGGGAGTGAGTTTTGTATTCCTTCTCCCTTACTAATGTATTAATATTAAAGTAAAGGCTGTTGGTATAGATGTGTTATAAAGTTTTGATTTGTACATATGAAACAGTTATGTATGGACTGGAAAGTCTCTTATATATATAGGTGCACAGTTTTGATGAACATTTAATTTGTATGTTAACCAAGGTTTTTTTTTTTTGACTAATAAGTAGAATGGTAGTGTTGTCCAATAGCAATAGATGGGTCGTCACACATACCTTGAAGTTCACCTAAAATTAGATTGATGACATTCTACAAATCCAAGTAGCAAAGAACACTAATATTTACCTAGTTATTTATTTACTTGGTTATTATCTAAAAATGTGAGTAAATTTTATTTTTTTTCTGTTCGTTTGAATTTGTTTTGAGTGTGTAGCCTTTATGTAGGAACCCAGCTAGTTGGGATTAGACTTTTAACTAATATTCATTTAAGTCCATGAAAATAAAACTTTTTTTATTAAATTTTAGTATAAATACAGGGAAAATTTTCACTTTTTAATTGTAAATTTGTGTGCACATTTCATAAAATATGGAACCTATGATAAAATAACACCACACAATACCTTTATATAGGGAAAAAGTAAAAGAAATTTGATCACTTAGAGTGACTGCGTCCATAAGTACCTAATAGATAATTTATATATGAACACATAATTACAAAATAGCCTGAATTAGCAAGCGAGTACATAACTAAAAAACATAAAATAAAAAGCTTTAGATGGATTGCTCTAGTTCATCAGTACCTAATAGAAATTCTATACGAGTATTGGGATTGGGAAAACATAAATCTTAAATGCCAACAATAAAAGATTTTGTGCATATAATAAAATAAAAACAACTACAATAGTTTACAAATCCATGTAAAATAAGTTATAAATACGATTGCAATCTTCTTAAATGAAATTAGAAACCATTAATCTCTAACTACTGACACCAACTCACATAGCCTATAGACACTGCAGACACTCCTCGCAAGGTGAGAATTCTAATCTCATCACTAGCCCTATTGGTTAGGAGTATAACCACCTTGATCCATATAATATAACACATTAGGGTCATTGTCATCCTTGTTGTTCTCGATCTACCCTTTGTCTGTCAATATGATCCGCATGTGATGCCATTCATCTATCCACTGCTTGGTGACAAGCAAGGCCACAGCTAAGAAACAATACAAAAGCAAAGGGGTGAGATAACAAACACATAAGCATAGCAAAGGACTACATAAGCTCAAAGGTAAACTCTTCCTTAACAGTGACCCACATAGATGCATTTAAGTATAAGATAACTTAGGAAACACCACGACTATAATAAGCTTATCAATGAGTAAGGAAGATCACATGCTAGCATAATACATAGTCCCACAAACTAACTATCAATCAGATCCAACAGGTACAATAATCACATCACAGTCACAATGCATGGCATGCATAAGCCATATATACAATCATTAAGTAATCATACAAGACAATTTCAACATTATGAGCACAATCACACCACACCCAACTTTCATGGGTTAGTCAATCAAGATGCATGCAATGCATGGCTAACTATATGGTCATTCCCTGCTCTTTCATTAGTGCACATGATGCATAAGGGTATCCATAATCCAACATTATGTCGCTGTGAATATTGTATGAGGATTATAAAAATGTCGTACCCTAATTGGTACCCTAAAACTCCCAAAGGAGTAGACATGGCAATGGGGTGGGTTTTCCCATCCTCGCCCCCGCCCCCAATCTCCACTGGGCCTAAAAAGTGGGTACCCATCCCCGCCCTCACCCTTGCCCCTGCCTCCTGTCATTATGAATATATCATAAAATTTAGAATTAAAAAAAATAACAATACAAGTTAACTTATTTTTATATCTTTCTTTTTCACAATTCAAAATTGTTCTATTACGAAAATCCTGGACAACTTTAAAATGTGAAAAGTGATTTCCAAGCAAATTTTTATCCATAAATAAGCAAAAATTAAGAGATACTAACAATGAAAGGAACTAATGTTTTAATCCACCAAATTACATAATAAAGAAACAAGCAATGTTTCAATTCATCAAATTACGTAATAAGAAGAAACATGTTCTAATCCATCAAATTACATCATAAAAAAAACACAAAAGTTCCAAATTTCAATCCATCAAATTACATAATAAAAAGAAACAAAAGCTCCAAATTTCAATCCATGAAATATGTTATCATATCCTAATCATCATCCAATTGAAAAGTAATGCCACTACCCAATATTTCACTTGTATAAACCAAAATAAAGTAGCATATTAATTTAAATTGATTATAGATTAATAATGGGAAAGAGAAATAAAGATTGAAAAGTAATACCTTCATCATCTGAGTCCATTTCATTAACTAAAGTAGCATATTCTTGGACTATTTTAGAATTCACACAACCTATAAATATTAAATATAGTATAACATAAAGAATTAGTTGTTAAAATAAAAACATATAATTCAATAAGATATTTAAATGAAGTATTTAAAAAATTACCATCATTCTCAGCACTCCATAACCAACTTCTAGCACACATCAAGGCCTTTAAAGTAGTCAAATGAAGTCGACTATGATGAGGGCTTATTACTTGACCACTGGTGCTAAATGCAGATTCAAAAGCTATAGTGGATATAGGAATAGCTAATATATCTCTTGCAATTACCTAAAGTGCTGGATACTTGACACCATTCAACTTCCACCACATTAATATATCAAAATAATCAGTTCTTGGTAAAACATCCTCCTCTAAATAATGATCCAACTCTGTTTTAACAGAAGAACTTCTGGCCCCTTTTTTTCCTTATGATATACCTATCATACTTAGTTAATGTACGTACATTACTAGCAACCTTACTAGTATTAACATCAATGGTTGGAGAGCCACCACCAATAAAGTCTTTATTCATTTTCATTTGATAATCAGAAACCAAATCATAACACAACTGTCGAATCATCCTAACTTGAGCAAAAGAGTTATGCTCATACAATTTTTTTATAATAATATTCAAGCAACTCCATTTTGTATCTAGGATCCAAAACAGTAGCAACTCCCATTATATCATGAATCACACCCCAATATTTTTCAAATTTGCTCAACATATTTTTTGCCATTTTTTGAATCAATTCATCAGAAAAGGTAATCCATTCATTTAATGCCAACTTGATCTCACATATATTTGGAAAAAACATATTAGCAGTTGGATATTTAGTAGTAGAAAAAATTTTAGGGACCTCATTGAATAATTGCAATCTACCACACACATCCTTTGCAAATTGCCATAGTAAATTAGTTGGCAAACAAGTATATTGGGACTCCCGTTGCTTTAACCGACTAAACACATCCACATACAATAGTGCAGTCTCAAGCATTTTAAATGTTGAATTCCATTTAGTTGGACAATCTAAAACCAAATTCTTAGAGCAAGGGATCCTCAATTGTCTAGCTATCTCTTCAAATTTTTCCTTCCTTTTAGGGGTTGTAGTCCAATATGCTACACTATCCCAAATCTTTTCTACTCCATCTTTCACCACCTCCAACCCATCTTTTATTATCAAATTTAAGATATGAGCACAATAACGCATGTGAAGTAAAGACCTATCCCTTAACAAAGTGCCTAATTGCAACTTATCCTTAATTTTCTTAATTATAGTGCCATTTGTGCTACAATTATCTAGAGTGATAGTGGACAACTTTGTGTCAATGTTCCAATCCATTAAACATTCAACCAATGCATTGCAAAGTCTATCACTTGAGTGAGGAGCAAGAACATAAATGAACCTAACATAATAACATTCATATTCAATCATTTTATCATACAAAAAAGTAAAATAATATGTAATATAAAATATGATTGGGAAAGTTATTACCTCAAAATGCGACTTGTAAGTTCCAAGAGCCATCAATGTAATGAGCAGTGACAGCCATATACCCCATCTTTTGATTGCTCGAAGTCCACATGTTTGATGTAATGGCCACTCTTCCTTCAAGACTATCCAACAACTTCAAAGCTATTGATTTCTCAAAACCATAGATTTTGAATATTTCTTTCTTGATTGTGTTTCTTGAAGGAACTTGAAATACTGGTTGGAGAGTAGCCGAGTATCTCTTAAAACCAATATGATCCACAATTGAGAGTGGATATTCATGCATAATAATTGCATTTGCAAGCTCTTTCCTTGCATTGTCTGCATCATAAGTTCCTGTGCCTACTTTTTGCTTACCTTGCATGACCTTAGGCGTAAGAAATGTTTGCCCTTTTTTTCCTTTCATAGTAATCTTGTGTTGAACACAACTATCCATATGTTGCCATAAATGCTTTGTCCCATTTTTTAATTTTCCACCCAGATATTTCTTACAATAATTGCATTGGGCCTTGTCTTCATTAACTTTAACCTTTGTGAAATGTTGCCAAACCTCACTTTTAAGCCTACTTCCTCCTTTTTGTGTTGCCCCTTCCATATTATTAGCTGTTTTGGAGTTCGGTGTTGGTGTAGGACCTGTAGGTTCATTTGCTGTAAGACCGGTAGGTGAAGGGTCACAACTTCCTTCTAGATTTGGTTGATGTGCACTTTCTTGTGAAATACCAAGATTTGCTATATTGTCCCTCTACATGACAAATACATTTCACATTAGGATAATTTTAAACAGAAACAGTTAAATAAAAGATAATTTAAAGAAATACTATAATGTTGCTATATGTTTGTAGGTTCATAATGCTCATTTTCATTCTTATATACAAGTATCGAAAAGCTACAACTAGATATAGCAACATATAATGATTTAATTAGTGTAGAGACAAGAAGTAGTTAGATGGAATTGCCAAATTAGTTAGATGGAATTTAATAAAACAACAGGACAAGTTCATTAATGATTTATTAAGGACAACTTCACTTTTTAAAAACATTGATTTCCTATTAGATTAGTACTCTTAAAAATCTTTTTATTACTAGAAGCCAAGTTTTTTGTTCACTAATTTTAGTAAAATCTTACACCATGTACTATTTTTGGAAAGCCATTTGCCCTTCTCTACTAATTAGGTTTACACCTAAGGTAAGCTAAAATACAAACACCATTCCAAGGATTGCATGATTCAATTTAAAATACAAACACCATTCCAAGGATTCCCCTCACTGCAATTGAAATTAGTTTGTTCATATATATTCTTCCTTCAACTTTTAGCCTACTAGTTAGTTTTTCATCTATTATACAAGCATTTTTATATTTAACAGAGTTGAGAAAGGTTAAACACTCCATCATTGTTATCATCTCTGTATACAATAAAATTTCCAAGTGTTCCACTTTCTTGCTGCAACTATGTGTTCCATGATGCCTTTATGCCACCACTAATGCACACTATTGATTGGGCATTCCTAATATGTGGTGGACCTACGACTTGTAACATTTATTGGATTTTCATTGTACTACAATATGGTTGTTTTGGTTTGTGTGTTAAAAGGCATGTTCCTAACCATAAATTGCCTTGCATCTATTGCAGAGTTATAATACAAAAAGAAAAAAAATTCACTTGTCTGCCCCAAGAGAAAACCACAGAAAGAGGGAAAGGTACATAAAAACATACAGAGGGATGGTGCCAGAGTTGAAGTGGACGACCGGTGCCAGAGGCAGACGGTGTTAGAGGCGAAGTAGACTGCCAGTGCAGGAGGTGGAGCGGACGACCAGTGCTTAAGTGGAGCAGATGGTTGGTGTTACAGATGAGCTAAGGTTCGGAGTTGGAGGAGCTGAGAAAGGGACGGGAACAGTTGGCTAGAGGTGCTTCGTCACTTTGTTGGAGAGGGAGAGGGAGAAGGATTGAGGTGGAGTAGAGAAGTGAAAAAGGGACGGGACTCACGGGAGTAGCTGCAACGTAGTGAGACGCGGAGGCAGAGTTAGGATTTGAAATTGATTTGGGAATTAGGATGTTATATATATATATATATATATATATATATATATATATATATGTAAGGTTATTTTAGTAATTTTATGTAGTCAGGGATGGGGGCGGGGGCGGGGCAGGTAGTAACATCCCCGCCCCCGCCCCTGACTTTGGTAGTCGAGTAACACCTAAACCTGAACCCAAACCCAGACAAGGCGGGTTTCCCCATCAAAGTCAGGGCGGAGGCCGATGGATCCTCGCAGGCGCGGGTTTGTTTTCCATGCCTACAAAGGAGTCAGTCAACTTGTAACTCTCAAAGAGCCATCTATTTTTTAACTCACTAGGAGTCAACAAATCTTATAGCCCACAAAAAGCTAACTATTCCTGAAACTCGTAAGGAGTCAACAATTCCTGTAGCTCATAAAGAGCCAGTCATCCTATAACTCTCTAAGGAGTCAACCAATCTTGTAACTCACGAAGAGTTAGTTATTCTTGTAATTCACAAAGGAGTCAACCATTCTTCTAACTCACAAAGGAGTCAACTATTCTTGTAATTCACAAATGAGTCAGCCATTCTTGTAACTCACAAAGGAGTCAGCTATTCATATAACTCACAAAGGAGTCAGCCATTCTTGTAACTCATAAGGAGTCAGCACTTCTTGAAGCTTGTAAGGAGCCAATGATTCCTGTAGCTCACACTGGGCTAGCTATTAATCTTTAATGTCATGATGCATGATGAATTATTAAGTCTTTTCCTCTATCAAAGACCAAGATGAAAGGAGCGAAGATGGATTTTAAGATAAAAACCCACAAATCCTTCAAAATCACTTTCCTCAAACCCGAAACCATCCACACATTAGAAATACTTTTTCAAACTCATGAAGGTTTTAAAATGCATCAATTAATAACTTGATCATCGTGGGCGACTCAAGGAAAAACTTTAGTTCTCAAAACTCCTTCAAAAGAATAGTTCATGAAACTTAAAGACATCAGGAAACACAAGGGACACCCTAACTTCGTGCACAAATCTAAACATTAACCTCATCAGTCCCATCCTTGTGAAATGCAATTCAAGACTAACCATCTTTAAAGAAACCACTAGAAATAAGTTTTTTGAAATAGCTATTTACGTGAGGAAAGCATTTATATAAACATTGTCTCAATAGTTTTGGCCAATACAGAACAATGGCTTTCTTAACCTACCACCTCAAATTATACCATCCATCCTACAATTATAGCCAATTTGGCATTTTGCTTCCACTAGAAATCATTTTTGGTGAAACCTCAGAAAATAGTACCATCTCCCTCATCATCCTCGGCTATTTCTCATTATCATCCTCTATTATGCCGTTGGATTAAACCAACTGGCTCACACACAATCTGGTGTTTGACAGACCACCGCAATAAGGAAAGAACTACAACATTCATAATTCACTCATACCATTAAAGAATTAGAGAGTTCACATCCACATTCACATATTCACACATGTCGTTACTATCAATTCTTCATGACTAACATACATGCCATATTCATACAAGTAATGCCTCACAACATGCACACCCCATCATTAGAGTGCAATTAGAATAGATCATACATTTAAGGTAAACATCCACATATCTACATCATGAATCAACCATTAAAAACACCACAAGGAAGGCATTACCAATCATACTCAACCATACACGCAATTAAGCATAAAAAACACAAGCTACCTAACAGAAAATGTCACAAAAACCCACATGACTCAAAAAATCACCAAAATTCCTACAAACCTTTAATCGAGGTGAGACAACTTTCATTTGAAAACTAACACATGAAGCTACATGCGTAGCAAAGGGTTTTGACCAACTCCTTCAACATCAATACCAGTTTTGAAAACAAGATAAGCCTTATGCAAAGCAAGATTTCAACAATCTCTTAACAAGTTACTTTAACCTTCTAGTTTATCCTAGACGTGGACATGGATTTAAACTTGAGCAAGGCTAGTTCCATTCACCATTTAGAAATAGGAAACCAGAGATTTCATTCCCAATGCAAACTCCTACCACAGCACCTCACAATAGAATGAAAACCACAACTATTCCACAAATTGTCTTGCTTAAAACAGATTTGACATCCCTCACAAGAAAAATCATCAAATATTCTACAAAAGTCCAAAAGTTAAAAAACCACGAGGTTGGAAGAAGATACCTAGCACTACATGCCCACCAAAGGATTGGAATTAACTCAAACTAGACAATTCACACGAATTGGAGGAAGACAGTACATGTGTGGTCCAACAGCTTCCATAATCACAACCAACATAGTTTAGAACATCTAACTTCCTATAGCCTTAAACAAGGCTTGACATATATCTAAGGACACATCCAAACCCTTTTCACCCATATAGACACATAGGAAACACTTCTATCATTGATTTTGTAACAATCCAAATTTTGAGTATTAGAAATAAACCATAAGGAGACCTTTTTAGGACTCTGATTTATTATTATTATTATTAGGATTAGGATTAGGATCATTATTGTTATTAATATCCTAGTGTTAGAAATTAGTAGGAATGAAATAATAGAACCCAAAGAGAGTATTTAGGGTCCAATAAAGGACTAAGCCCAACCAGCCACAAACCCACCCAAGTTTTATAATAAGGGAATATAGAGAGAGATTAGGGTTAACCATTAGAAAATAAAAGGGAGAAGAAAAAAGAAGAGAGGAAGAGGAAGCAAGAGAAAGAGATTGGAGACCTAAACTCGAGAGCTTATTATAATGACCCTCTGTCACCACAATACTACATACAACCCCATATATTATTAACATGTTTAATAATAAGTAACCAACATGCTATATAAAATATACATATAAGTTCATAATATGATACAATATACAGTCCTAAAATCCAGATTAAAACATAGGAGATACAAAAACAAAACTCCCTATAGCTGGTCAACTATATAATATATACATCCAAAACTCAAAGAAGAATGAGCTTCTGGAAAAGCTCTACCCAAGAAGGGCCTTCAACCTCTCTTGCTGAGACATCAACTATCAACTGTGAGATGTAGAACCTACTAGAGTCTCTCCCTCTGCTCCCATGCCAAAATGACGTGATCATCACAGTCATAGCAACATACAACAACAACAGCAACCATACCAAAACAAAATAGCAAGGCAAGAGTAAGCTTACATAATAAAACTAATTAATATATACAATTCATATTGTCACATCATTAACATACCAAGACCAAAATCCAAATCATTAAAGAAATGGGTCTACATACCATACAACACAATAACAATCATATTGTCAACCCCTTATGTCAATGTATGAATGACACGACTTTCGAGAGATTTCTACATTACGGGCGATCAACCAGGTCTTATCCCCTACTATGGCCATACACCATTTAAGGATTGCCAAAACTCTGATCAGTTGGATAAGCTTATGGTTGTCAGGATAAGTGAATGTGAGTGGTGGCATACCGCGACACAATGCCTACACTACCTGGGCCCCCTACGGATTCACCCATCCATTCATCCCCTAGGCCCAGCTTTCAGACCCCATTTCTCATCCAAGCACTAGGTTGGAGGCCCATCTGAACCGCAACTCTGTTCAACTCCAACTTCCATGCCTACCTGTATACGACATGAGGCCCATACTACCTCAGCCAACAACAGATGCATGTATGCATGAGCCACAGCACCACAACAAAACAATATATATATGTAGCAACACAACAATAACATCATAACACCACATGGTTTACTCAGCACCACCTGTGATCCAACAACTATTATTAATACCATGCAGGCTCATTCTAGGCTCAAGCATAGTTAACAGGTCAAGCTCTATCCAAGCAGCCCACCTCATGAGAAACATCATACACAACAAGTAGAGGTCCTATCTAAGCAACCTTCTATTTCACATCCAATCCAACAATCAACTATAATTTGAAAACTAAGCCTTTCTTTGAAAACCATTTGGAAGATAGATAAATCTTGAAATTTGCAAAAACCTTTGAAACATTTCATTTCTTTAATTTAAAGAAAATCATATCTCAACTAGACAACTCTCCATTATTCTCAAATAGAACCTTTGAAAATGTATAATACCCTTTTTATATGTGCATATACAAAATACTTCGCATTTTGAAATGAAAATTGTGAAATCTTAAATGGTACATTCAATTCTGAAATAATAGATTATGTACTGTAGTAACAGATTATATCCGTTTAGTAAAAATGCACTAGATTTCGTTTTTCAGCAGGGATAATCCATTATGGGTTTCCATAATCGATTATGGGTTTTCATAATCGATTCTTTCCAAACCAAATCTAGAAGAATTTTTTCTGAAACCCAGATAATCGATTATCAAAGTTCATAATCGATTATTCTTGAAACAAAATCATGAAAACAGCTTTTGGAACTCCAGATAATCGATTATGTGATTCCTATAATCGATTATCTGTGACGATTTCAAAAAAAACGTGATTTTCTATAGAGAAACTCAAACTTTTCAACCAAACAACCCAAATTTTTGAATCAATGGGGTTCCAACAACATCAATCCATCTCAACCAAGTTAAATACAAATCAAATCATACAATCAATCCAACATTTCATCACATAATCATCAATTTCTCATCCAAATCTCAAAATTTTCCCCTAAAACCCATTTTCACCCAAAACCAACGAAAATGGCAACATCTACAAAGATTCAACCGATTATAAGGCAAGAAATCAGCATACCAATAGTTATTAACACAAAACAACCGATTTGTAAGCTTCCTTTACCTCTAAAAGTTCCTAAATATGAATTTTGGTTCCTTGAGAATCCGGTGTCTTGAGCCAAAATCTTCCATAGATTGATTCCTCTTCTCACCACAATCACGAAATTGAGCCCAGAATCCTCTAATACCCTTGCTAACTTGAGAGATTCTAAAGAGAGATAAAGAGATGAAGAGAATAGAGAATAGAGAATAGAAAATAGAAAGAGGAGAAAGAGAAAAATGAAAGGGAACTCCCCCTTCCCTTCCTTTATATACTCAACCTCCGCAGAGCTCTCATATGTACTTTTGGCCAACTAAGGCCCAAACCTCACCAAACAACTCCCCTTATCTCAAAATTGGTTTATTCAACTATTTTCTCTCAAAACCCAACATCACACTCACAGCATACTCACATTGGCTCAAGCACATATCTCAAGTTTCCTAAATTCAAACCAGTATTTCAAACAAACAACACCAAACCATCACTACATACAATATACCATACATAACAAAAGTTCATTTATTCCTTTTAATCACCTAGATTACATATCAAATTTTCACTTTTTAGTTATTAAAACACTGAATCATGCATTAGAAAGAAAACATGGTGTTACACTTATCTTTGCGGTCTTCCTTAGGTAAGTGCTTCCCCTTGCCTTTCCCAAGCCATTACCTTCATTATTTATGTTATTTCCCTTCTCCTTGCCCATCTTAATTATATTGTTAAGATTAGGGGTTTTGAATAGTTATTGAGATTATGGACGGTTGGTGAGTTATAGGACTAAATTAATGTTTAGAAATATAAGGGGGGAGTGAGACTATTTCGCCCATGGGTGTAACTAGGGGTGTAAATGAATTGAGCCTAGCCGAGCACTTGAACTTTAGGCTTGGCTAGTGAAAAAAATGGGTGGCTCAAGTTTGACTCATTTATTTAAATAAGCCTAACTGAAAGCTTGAGCTTGGCTTGTTAACAAAATAAAGCTTTGCTTGTTTAGCTCATTTATAATTTAATTATTTTTACTTTTATAAATTTTCTTAACCTATTTTTTAACTTTATCAATTTAGTATTTAATAAATATTTTAATACTAGATGATAATCTACATAGAGAAATATGTGCTTAACATGCAGTATGTGGAATTCAATTTCAAACATTTTAGACTATTATATTTTCATAATCTAATAAATAAATAAAATTTATAACTTAACTACTGCAAAAAAAGAAAAACTTTAAAAATAATTTTAACACTCTTCACAAAGTTCTACAGTATTTCTATAATGAATATATAAATAATAAAAGCTAGTAACATTTTCATCATCAATTTAAATAAACGAGCTACTCACGAGTTGTTAATGTCGAGCTTATAAATCTTGGGCTTGGCTCATTTAAATAATTGAGCTCAATCTCAAGCTTGAGTTTATTTATTTAATTAAACAACAAGCTTGATCAAGCATTTAATGAGTCGAGCTCAAATAGTTCATGAATAGCTTAGCTCATTTACACCCCTAGGTGTAACAATATTTGTGGGTAGAGGGGTTGGCCCTACACCCCAATTGTTTTGGGTATCTATTTGTGTTTGATTGTGTTGTGAAGGGAAATGTGAATTCCCCAAACCCTTGAATCCTTGGGATTGAATTCTCGAGGGTTGATTGTAATGCCTTTTGTATGTTAGGGTTTGGTATGAATTATAATTATTGCTCTTCATGTGTATTGCGTGAATACATGGTTATATTGGTTTCCCTTGAGATGAATTTGATGTGAATTGATTGAACCTATGACCGTTTAAGGGTAGAATGAGATTATTGTGAGGGTTTAGGTTAACTTTAGGGTTTCCCCTATTTTGGATAAGGAATTAAAGGATTAGACTTAAATGAGAATGACTTTGATTGATAGAGAATCCCTATTTTAAATAGAATGTCAGGAAATTAGACATTAAGATGGTACGAGCATGACCTTATAGAATTTTGGTAGTTTATGGAGGCCTCAAGAAGCCCCCACGCTTAGAAATCACAATTTTGCAACTATCGAGTGGTGAGCACGTTCGTGCTTACCTTGTTGACAGAAAACATTAACTTAGTGGGAAAAAATGAGTAGGAAGATGATTGAATTAGGCTTTGTGTGTTCATAAGAATTGTAACCCTAGATGTTAGCTAACTAATGGCTTTGGAATCACCTAAAAATAATGTGTATAACTCAAGATATGCCTAAAATACCACACCTATGTCAGGTTGTTAGCAGGTAGCAGCGTGTTTAATTTTAAGTCAATTTTTGTCCATGATCTAGGCTAAATCAACTTATGATTTCTTCATAAAATTTGTATATTTTTCTCTTATCTTTCCATAGACACAAGATCACCTCAAACGCATCTCTATAGCCCAAGTTATGACCCAAACAAAGACAAAGGGTAAAGACCCATAAAAATTTGAAAATAAATTAAGATTTTCATTAAAGTTGAATTGAATCCAAACATGCATGGGAAACCAATATTAAGCCCAATAAACATCCAATGAAGCCAAATACTAAGTCATAATAAGCATTTAAAATTGGTTGATCTAATATTGAGCATGTCTGTATTAAGTTCCCTGTGGAGTATGCGAATTTTGGAGTACGAGAGTAGTAGGACTAGCTTAGGCAATCAAAAATTGAATTGAGAGACTAGTAATTAGATTGTTTAGAGATAGGAATATGATATGGGATAAAGGGAGTGGGTGTGTGACGTTCTGAATGTTAGTTTACTTGCATGGTGATTGTGACTTATGATATTATGCTTGTGTGTATTATGCTATGAGATGTATGATACAACTTGACATCATTGTGACGAGTGACCTAGCCTATAAGAGGCGAGAATGGGCTCGGGTAATATCTCAGTTGTGTGAAAGGCGAGGATGAGACTCACTTGTTTGTAAATAAAAGGCCTAGAGGAACACCTATAAGCATTGTACGTATAAGACATGCATCCTAACTATGGATGGTAAAAAAATCCACACCCGTGGATATTTGCGAATAAAATTTGCCATGGGTAGAAAATGGGTTCTTTAAACCAGTACTTGCAGATACTCTAATCGGGTATATCCACTACCTATTTAGTAACGAAACGGGTATGGGTATCATGGTACCTTGTACCCGTGGATACCCATTACCCACAATTATATATTTATGTAAATACTCTTATATATTAATATAGATAAAATTATATAAAATTAATCCAAAATTTTCAAAATGATTGTTCATTACGGGAGAAATCTTATACAATTATATTATGAGAGAAAAGGAACATAAATTTGTGGGCTTTTAAACTTTTTTTTAGAAAAATTGTCAGAGTAATTAAAATCTATGTTCAAAGTAATTATTTTAAACAATAACTCTTTAATTTATAAATTTAAATTTATAAATTCAAAGTGATATTTGCAACACTTTATGATTGTCTACAACACAGAAAATAAATTTGTTATTTTTTATTATTTATTTCTTATTTTTTAGGAAGTATCCGCTGGATATCCATGGAGACCTGTGGATATTAAAAATATCTGTAAGTATCCACTTAATGGGTATTCACATGGGTAATGGGGCGGGCACGGATACAGGTTTTATTCGGCGGGGGGACGGGGGTAGTGGGTAGCTACTACCTGTGCTCGGCCCACCCCATTGACATCCCTAATCATAACATTAGAGATGATTGTGCTGGTAGAAAGTATGGAATTTGGATGGTGGAGGCTTTGGGGGGTTGTTTAACCTGGCCTTGGGATTATACCTGGTGTAGAAACCCCAATGACTTATGTTCCCATGGAGTTGGGGCATTCTTCGAAAGTTGGGTAACCCTGACTAGTTACCATAGAATATCAATATAGTGTAGAGTATTAAGCTGAAGGCATTAGTACATTGATGGCACTTACTTATGGCTAGCATGTATTCCTGGACTACTTTCTTGAGTTAGAATTGGTACCACATGTGCATGAAGTAGACATTGAGGAACATGGCATGCATATGTATCTTGTTGTAGTGTGATATGTTGAATTATGCTATATTGTGATTATGTGAAGTTTGTGTGCCTTTGTTCATGACTGATTATTATATTGTATATATGTTAAGACTATAATTGTGTCTTATGATATGAATGAATGAAATGTTAAGATTATGAGTATGTGATCGTGCTACACATGTGTGTTATTCCTTAGGAAAAAGAAAAGAGAGAATATTTTAAAAATAAAAACTATTTAGTTTTTAAAATATATTATTTTTGTGGATGGATTGGATATCCATCCATAAAAAAATTGTTAATGGATGAATTGGATGAATATTATTAGGTGGATCATGGATGTATTGGATTTTTTTAAATAAATTTATAATGGATTAATGAATTATTTTTATCCAATTCATTATAATCTAACTAAAAATTTATCCAATCTGTAAGGCCTGTATTTTTATAATTTGTGTGTAAGTGGTTGAAAATCTAAAGGAGAAATTAAGTTTAAATTCAGTATAAGTGAATGATTAAAAATATTTGTCGTGTAAATTTCAGTAGAGTTTTCTACAGAAATTGAGCCTACTCGGACTTTAGCAGTGTAGAGGTACACTGTAAAGTAAGATCTGCAGCATGTTGATCCCTAATTAAGTGATTGAATAACTAACAAGAGGAATTAAATTTTTTTCTAATGGAAAAATAGATAATAAAAGCTATATGTTGATGTTTGAGATTCTGCAAAGATTTTTGCAAGAATCTAGGTTGTGATGATATCCGCCAAGCTGGTATTTATTTGTACAGTTGGTGAGCAGTACAAGACCATGGAATTTAATTATAATTAACTTTAAATTAATTATGATTAGATTCTATTTTGTTTGATAGCTTTCCTTACTCAAAGGGTTTAAAACATTGGGTTTTCTCTGTTGCCCTTCAGGACTGTTTACCGAAAATCCTGTTAGATAAAGAGAATTAATTGTCTGACTGCTACAAAAGTAGATTAAATATGTCCTGAGATATATTAGTAAGTCATAAACTCATTGATATTTTAATTCCAATTAAATTATGTTAATTAGTTTGAATGTCAAAAACCCAAAACCTAATTTAATGTAATTCGGTATTTGACTGCATATTTACTGTCAGTGTAAGGAATTTAAAATTTCCTACTGTTTGGACCCTACTATACGTTCCCCTAGCCCAACACAACTAAATTGACTATTAATCCTAAGTAAACTAGATTAGTTGCAAGCTAACTAGAACCTTTTTCCTAAATTCTTACAAGTTATGTCATGGTGTCCTTAATGGTACCAAAACCACTTCTACCCCCTATTTTTCTCCCCCCTTGGACATCCTACTCTCTCCTTCTAGGAGAAGTTGAGTGATTTTTCATTTAATTACCCAAAGTTCCTTCATTTTTCCAATTACCCTTATACCCTTCACTTATGTTTTCTTATAAGTGTTGTTAAGCAAAGTTTTCTCTCATTTGATCCCCCAAAACTGTGAGCATAAGGGAGAGTTCTCCTCTCTTGTTCTAAAGTTTTGTAAAGGCTAGAGTGTGAGTTGGGAGCTCCAAGTGTCCAAGAGAGTTGGTTCTAGATAAGTGTTATCCTTTTCATCCTCTTCTACTTTCATCCACCCATTTCTGTCAAGACCCAAGAGGTCTAAACCATTCTCTTTGCTTCTATGATCCTAAAATTTGTTCTTTCCTTGTGTTCATCTCATGTATTGGCCATTCATGGTGATGGATGGTGCAAAGTTCAAAGCTTTGTAAAGGGAGTGAACTAAAAAACTCAAGTTCCTGCTTGTTTGTAAACTTGGCTGTTTTGTGGAAAGGAAAGCTAACCCTTTTCTTTGTGTTTGGACTATGGTTTTTCTATTTTTGGATATGGTTTGTTGTTTAAAAATGTTGTTTTTCTTTTTAAAAGTGGTAAACTTGATGAAAGATAAAATTTCTAGCATATGTATAACATGTTCCTTGATGCTGTTTCATCTTCCTATCTGAGCATGGTGCACTGTTTTGTGATATTTGGAGTTGTGGTTAATATTTTTGAGTTGTTATTGTTTTTTTGTAAACTAGACAAAAATTTATCCAAAATGGACTCAAGAAACATGTCAAAAGGTTAAGAAACAAAAAATTTAAGCCTTTGAAAGTTGTGCTTGATTTCTGAAAATGCTGGTCTGGTAGCTTGTGGAAACACGTGGTTCTGGAATTTTCTGTTGATATTTTGGGAAAAGTCTTTGAACAAACAAAAACATTTCCAAGCATATATAGTTTGCCTATATTTGGTTCAGTTTTCTATTTTTAATGATTTTTGGAAACTGAAGGTTGTACTTATTTTCTAACTAAAAGTGGTTTTGAAAACTATGAATTTCCAAAAATTATATAAAATAATGTGGACTTGGTTTTTGATGTTCTTGGTCATTTTGAAAAGGTTTTTAAGTATACTTTTAGAAAATAAAAGGTTTGGTCTCTGAAAAGTTTCTCTTGGATATGAAAAATGATAAGACATGTTCACTGGTCCTTTAGTAGGTCACCCTGACCTCATTGTCTTTTTATTTTTGTATCTTTTTTTGTATATTTTTTGCTTAGGTGATCTTTGTTGTTTTAGAAAATAGACAAAATTTTATTTCCAACCATGTATGGATCGTGTTAAGCAAAAATCATTTACTATCCCAAAATAATTTTTAAAATGGAGGCTGAATTCTGGCGGTTACTAAAAGTCTGTTTTAAATAAAAGTTTGGTAACTTTTTGTATAACTTTATGAAAACATTTTATTTTGTACTTAACACTTAATGGTGGGTCTTTTTAAATAAAAGTTAAATATGATGTTCAAGGAAATACCTCCTTTTTGCTTTATATTTAAAAAAAAAGGTATTTTGATGATTTAATTATAAAGGTGTAGTATTATAACTTATGCAACTAAGTTGTAAAGGAAAACCTATAGCCTAAGTTTTAAAAGGATGATTTTAGAATTCAAATTCTTATCTAGATTTGATATTTTAATATTGTAGAACAGATTTTTACTTTTACATAAGGTTTGACAAAAGTTTGTTAAATGGTGAATTATAAGAGTTTCATTTTAGAGGCATAATGTGGTCAATGTATATATGACTTGATGGCATATTGGAAAGTTTTAAGATGGTGATTCTTGTCTGATTAAGATAATGTTTAACTAGATATCCTCGTGGATAGGCCCAGCTCGGGGGGTGGCAAGTATGCCGAGTGTATGTCTAATCTATAGAAGGGGAATCTAGTGGTAATTTTGCTTTGTTCCTCTTGGGAAGGTCCGACCCGGTGGGTGGCAGGCATATAGCTAGATATGTCTAACCTAGGTAAAGGAACTAAGTTGTAAAATTGTTGTTCTGTTGAATATTGTCATTGTTGTTGATATGCGTACTTGCATGATTTTGAGGGACGCTTTGATAAGCATCAAGAAAGCTAGTGGAGGCACGTTGATTTGCCGTGGGGATATACGGATGTGCGATTCCACAGTTATTGGGGCTATTGTGCACCCTGAGTCGTGATGGCGACTACCCATATACGTATATCTCGATGAAGCCACAGTTACTTTGAGATCAGGATCGATATCCCCCAATGGTCTTTGGCATGTGTTGTTTTTACCCGTGTTTGGGTGTTAACCTTTGCCATGTTTAAGGGATACGTCTAGTTGGTTGCTCAACAGTTATTCTCCATGGAGAGGGTCTATAGATGTCGGCATTTGCATATTGGTTGCTATGATTAATGAGGTTAGAAGATATTGATTGGAAAAATAAGATGACTTGTTATGGTATGCTTGTGTGCTCTAAACGAATTTATGTTTAATTATACTATCAATTTCAGGTTCTTGTTCTATTTTGCTATGATTGTTCTCTTTTGGGTAGCTTATCCTTGCTTGTGTGTTTTGTGTGTGTGTGACTGTGATGATTGTGATCGTTCGTTGTTGTGAGAGCAAATGGATGGAGCCCTTCCTAATTCCTTAGCCTTCACCTACATGTCGGTTTGGATATGCTAGAGAAGCTTGGAGGAGTCACGAGTCATACCTTCAGACGAGCTTATAGATTGTGGATTGGCATCACCTGATGTGCTAGAGGGCAGGAGATCTTCCTACATGAAGATTGTTGAGGCAACTTGCATGGTTTATCTCGTTATGTATCTCGAGTCCTAGACTAGGGGAAAGTTCCACAGTGGATCATTTCCTCTTTAGTTGTGTGAGTCAGTAGTCATGACCAGCTTAGGGAGTGCGTGATATTTGTATCATCCCCTTCCCCCTTTATGTTGTATCTGTAGTTGAGTCACATGTACTGATACACACCTCATATTGGCATATTTTGATCTTTTGTGTGTGAGTTGGTGTACAAGGCATCGTGTTTTGCTTGTACAAGTCTATGTAGATATTTTTATAAGCATATGATTTCTCTTTCTCATATGTTCAGTGGTATGAACTTTATTTCTATTAGATGTTAGTACTAGTGGATAGAAAAGACTGTGAAAACGTGAAAAATTCTTACCCATTTTCATATATAAACTAATTAAAGATTTTTATAATTGAATTAAAATTGAATCTTGGTTATGTTGGTTGAGTATTCCTATGACGAAGGTGGGTCGTTACACAATCCATCCGTTTGCCACCCCTAAAAACTAATCAAATCATGGTTCAATAAATACATTAACAATAAGAATAACCTAAAAAAAAAAATTGACCAATGCACCATTTTCTTTGTTAAGGTCATGAGCCTTCTTAACCAAAACCAATGTTTTTAAAACAATTTCTCAACATTCCCATCATTAATCCAAAATAACCACACCTTTATCAACAACAATCCATCAATAATTTACAAAATAGATTCAAGAAAACATATTAAAAGATCAAGGAACTCATAACAAAAGTTGGTTCATCATGAATCAATAATAGCAATATATGCATCAACTCAAAATCAAGATCACTAATGGATTTTGGGGACAAAATCCTCCTACCAAATATGTGAAAGCAACATAGATGAAAACCCACCCCACTTCCCCTGATACCTCTTAGATTAGTGAAAATGATGAGGAGTAATGGAGGTTGGAATGGTGGCTTTGATCTTGAACCTTGATGGCACCTTGATGGGGGATGATGGATGGAAGCTTTTTAGTGAGTAAAAATTTTAAAAATGGTAAGGAGAAGTGAGAGGAAAGTTTCGGCCAGCATTGGGCAAAAGAGGAGTGTGAAGAATTTGTCACAAATGGACAGGTATTTATAAAAGGAGAGTTAGTAAGTGATGTAAGCATGGTGAGGTCGTATGCCTTATGTCATAATTCAAGTGTTCTATCTTATTTTTAATTTGACATGTGTTTATAATGATAATTGAAATTTAATCTCTACATTTTAGTGAGTTGGACGAGTAGCTCTGTTGTCCCAAGGTCTCTGTGTTCAGTTCAATTTTATAAGTTAAATCGACTGATATCGATAAAACTAAGTAAATGTTATTTAATTACTTTTTATATCAAATTAATGAAATTTTGTTTGAAACTTGGTAGACATATAATTTTGAGGTTCTAAATAATTTCTAAAATTTAAAAATGATTTTTTTATATATTTTTCAAATTTTTAATTAATTAAATGGTATTTTTGATTTAAAAATTAATAATAAATTCATTTGAACTTAATAAATTCCAAAATTTTTATGATAATTATAAAATTAAGTTTCTCATCTAAAAATAAGCTTATAATGAAATTTTTACTATTTCTACGTGTCAAACCAATACTGATTTGACTTAGTAGTCAACTAGGAGCATTTTGGTTATTTTTTATAGGAATTTCATAAAATTTCTAAAATTATATTTTAATATATATAACATGTTTTCGAGCTCAAAATGACATTTTACTAACATCTGAACTTTTTTCAGATGTCAGTCGTTTTGTCAAGAAATTAGAACATAATCGTCATTTATTCATTTCTCTAGGCTTTGGCTCGGAAAAATTATTAAAAATAATAATTGAATTGTTCTCGCAATTTTGAACGCAACAATGGGATTAGAATTTTGAGATTTATTCCCTATTTTTCAAAAATAAATCCACCACAAATAATTGAAAATTAGTTATAAATGAAGGTATGAGTGGTACAATACTCCCCTCTTAGGAATTTCGTCTCCGAAATTTGAAATAGAAAAAGTGCACAAGAAAGGGGGGTTGAATTGTGCGTTAAAAACTTTTTTGAAAGAAGTTGATCAGTATGAAAAACGTTTTCAAGCGTAGGGATAGAGAGAAGAAGAACACAGAAAGTTTTACACTGGTTCACTCAACCTGCGCTACGTCCAATCCCTTCACCTAGAAGGTATTCACTAACCAACCTTAGGTTACAAGTATTGTTTGCGGCCTCTTCAGGCTTTACAACACAATCATCCTAGATTGCTTAACCCAAGTATTCTTTTACACTAAGCCTGTCCAGGCTTTCTCAACACAACAAGTGTTTATACAACAGATATCAACTCACGTAGTGAGGATTTGAAAGATAAAACTCAAGAATGCTTTGAGAAATCTTTACAAGATTTTTGCTATCGTCCACTGGACGCTTCTATCAGAATGTTACTAATGTCTTTTTGTTCTTGTTCTTTTTCTTCATCTTGTCTCTATGCTTCTTCGTTGGTGCATGTATATATAGTCTTCAGGAAAGGATCCGTTGTAGAAGACTTTGACTTCGTTATGCAATGAGAAGTGTGCAAACTGTCCTTTCAAAGTGATCAGGCGCGGCAACTTTTAGACTTGCACTGAAACAGAAGGTGTAGGACTATGCTGGCGTTCTGCTTTTCTAAGCATTCTTCATTCGTCTTAGCAGCTTGATAAGTTGACTTGCTTTATCATATTTTGCTGCGCTCTTGCACTAGAATGATTCTGATGTAATTTAGTGCTTCAAACAATTTGAATGTTAGATCACAGAAGTAGTAGTATGTTAGTTTCAATAAAAACTAGCATAAATAAATTGGACGTTCAAAATAGAACTTAGCCGTTTAAATATTTGTCGTTGGAAGCTTGCATCAGATATTTGAATATGTTCTTCAGACGATCATCTTCATTGTTCACTGGACGGTCTTCTTTAACACGTCTACTGGATGGTCTTATAAGGGAAGCTTGTATGCTGTGAAGAAGTTAGTTCTTTGGCAGAAACATGAATATTAATAAGTTTGTTATCTTCAAAACTTTGAGGGTCTAGACGCTTCTATATCTTTGGTTGCAACAAAATTCACTTTCTAATAAACAACTAAGGATATAGCTACTTCATCTTGCTTTCTAGATCTCAAGTAACATCTCCAACATCGCTCTGGCTCCACACACCCTTCACTAGAGGTATTCCTTACCTCGAAGTTGCTTTATCCTTCAAGGCTCTATTCTAATTAGGGATACGTCATAAGTGAGGTTTTCCTTTATTTGTACTATATCAGGCTCAATGATGTGTGAAAGCTCAGGGATATATTTACAAAATTGGGAAACATGAAAGACATCATGGAGATTAGAGAGATTTGGTGGTAAAGCAATCTGGTAGGCAATAAGATCAATCCTCCTAAGGATTTGGTAAGGACTAATAAATTTGAGGGAAAGTTTTTAGGATTTAAGGGTTCTGCCAACCCCAATTACAAGTGTAACTTTCAAGAAAACATGATCTTCTTGAAACTTAAGGAGCTTTCATCTTTTATCATAATAACTTTTCTGTCTGTCTTGTGACACCTTCATCTTTTCTTGCATCAATTTCACTTTCTCTGTGGTTTCTTATAAGATATCAAATCTCACTATTAGAGATTCTCCAACTTTGCATCAATAAAGTGGAGTCCTACACTTTCTCCCATACATAGCCTTGTTAGGAGCCATCTTAATGCTAGAATGGAAGCTGTTGTTGTAGGTAAATTCGATCAGTGGCAAGAACTGATCCTAGTTGCCTTTGCATTCTAGAACGCAAGCTCTCAACAAATCTTCTAAGGATTGGATAATCCTTTTAGACTATTTGTCAGTTTAAGGATCATAGGCCGAAGTAAGTCTTAACTTAGTCTATAGGGCTTGTTATCAGCTTTCCCAAAACTTAGAGGTGAAATGAAGGTCCCCATCAAAGACTATGTAATGCCTATTTCCTGATAATCTGTGAATAAGTATTTGAATAATTTAAAAGAGAAAATTTAATTTAATTTTCCTTGCAAAGAATTAATTAAGATTTATGTTTGGTATCTGTGTAAGTTTCTGTAGAAGAATTCTAAAGGAATTAGATCTACACTATTGTCAGATAAGTAGAGAGATATCTGCAGAGTTTTGATGGATAGTGTAGGGTTATGGAATTTAATTATAATTAATTAATTTAATTATGATTGAATTCTAGTCAAGTTGGGAGTTTTTCTTACTTTCAAGTTAATCCTTTTCCTGATATATCTGTCTGTTGAGAAACTTGTCTAGAATCTTGTCAAATAAAGTGAATTCAACTACTTGATTAGATAGAGTTAGTTCAATCATAACCAGAGAAATTCTAAAGAGTCATTAACTCAGTTAGATTCTAATATCAATTAAATTGTTTTAATTGATTCAAGTGGTAGAAAACCCTAAACCTAATTTCACGAAACTCAGTATTTGACAGCATTCTTCATTGTTAGTATGAGAAATTTAAAATTCCTACTATCTAGACCCTAACACACGTTCCCCAAGCCCAACCCAACTAATCTAACTATTAGTCCTAAGTAAACTAGTTTAGTTACACACTAACTAAAAGCTTTTTCCTAAATTCCTACAATTAGTTCTATGATGGTGTCTTTATGTACCAAAAATCACTCACCACCCATGGTTTTCTCCCCCTTGGCTGTCCACCCCTTCCTTGGAGAAGGTGAAGATTGTTTTTTCCATTTTAATTCAAACACACCTCCTAATTTGCTAGTTACCAAAATGCCCTCCTTTAGTGTCTTGAAACAAGCTTAAAAACACAACAACTTTCCTCATTTTCTCTTATTGAAATCGTGAGCTATAGAGAGAAGAAAGAGATTTGTTCAAAATTTCTCTAAGTGTTGGAAGAGAAGACAAAAACTAGAGCATCCAAGAAGTGGTGCTAGGTTCAAACCTCTATCCTTTTCATCTTATTCTTCCTTCATCTTTTCTTTTCTATCAAGACCTAAATGGTCTAAGTTTTTTCTTCACCTCCTTGGTTCTAAAATTTGTTCCTTTTTGTGTTTATGTTCTAAATCAACCATTTTGGTGTTGGTTGGTGGCTCACCCTACCCAAGTTGGAAGAAAATTCTCCCTTGTTCCTAAAACCCTCTTGCAAGCTTGAAGGATCTTAGCATATTGTAAGGAAAGCAAACCCTTTTCTATGTGTTTGGACTGTGGTTGATGTGTTTTTGGATGTGGTTGTTCCTAAAAATATTGTTGGTATTTTTAAAAGTTGCTAACTTGATGAAAGACAACATTTTCGTGCTTGAGTATAACATGTTTTTGATGCTGTTTCATTTTCTTGTCTAAGCATGGTGCACTTTTTTTTTGTGATATCTGGAGCTGTGGTTAATATTTTTGAGTGCTTGTTGTTTTTGTAAACTAGACAAAATCTTCTCCAAAATGGACTCAAGAAGTGCATTAAAAGGTTGAAAAACAAAAAAGTTATGCCTTTTGAAATTTGTGCGTGCTTTCTAAAAATGTTGACCCAACAATGTGTAATAAAATGTGATTTTGGAAGATTTGGTTGTGTAGTTGAAGAAACTCTTCAAACAAACAAAAAGTAGACACAAAAATCTTTCCAAACATATATGGTTTGCCTATATTTGGTTCATTTTTTTGTTTTTAATGATGTTTAGAAATTGAACGTTGTACTTGTTTTCTGACTAAAAGTGGTTTTGAGAACTATGAACTTTCAAAATTTATATAAAATTGTGTGTACCTTGATTTTTGGTGTTCATGGTCATTTTGAAAAGGTTTTTAAAGTGTAATTTCAGAAAATAAAAGGTTTGGACTCTGTAAAGTTTCATTTGGACATGAAAAATGGCAAGACATGCTCACTGGTCTTCGAGTAGGTCACTCGGACCTTACTACCTTGTTATTTTTGTATTTTTTTTTGTACATTTTTTCTTGATGTGATCTTTATTATTTTAGAAAATAGACAAAATTTCCTTTGAATCATATATAGATCATGTTAAGTAAAAATCATTTACTATCCCAAAATGATTTTCAAAACAGAGACTGAAATATGTGAAGCCATTGGAATCTATTTTAGGAGCAAGCTTTAATAACATTTTGTATAACTTTATAAAAACCTTATCTTTTGTGCTAAAAACTTAATGGTGAATCTTTTTTAAATAAAAGTTAAATATGAATTTCAATAAAATATATCATTTACTGTTTTACATATTTTAAAATATATTTTTTGGTAATTTAATTAAAAGGAATTTGTAATAAGGATCAATAGACTATGTTTTACGAAGAATCTAAAACCTAAGCTTTAACCTGATAATTTCATAAATGTATTTCCTATTTAATTGTTATTTTAATATTATAAATACAAAATTTATGTTAATATATATAAGGCTTGGTAAGTGTTGGATTAAAAGAGTTTCTTGGTGAAAGTTGCTAAAGGCATGACTTGTTGTATATTTGTGACTTGATGGCATGTTGACTATGTTGTAAAATTGTTGATAAATGGCTTATGCGGGTGTGAACGATAAATGGTTGTTGATATATGTTGCCATTAATGTCTGTTTATGATGAGATGTTTGTCATGCACGCATGCATTGTTGTATAAGCATGTGGTATCGAAGGTGTCAGTATTCACGAGATCGTGGTGCTATTCAGGTGTGAAAGCTTGAGGACTACGGATGGTGCAATTCCACATGAGACCAAGGCCTTGCAAACCCTGTGTCATGGTGGCGGTTTCCTCATATGAAAATCCTGACAAAGAGCACTGGTTTCCATGATCAGTGGCCAGTATTTCCCAAATGGTTTAGGCATATGCTGCTTTGAGAACCCTGGTGAGGATATCTATGTTTATTATACCATGATTACGGAATATTCGAGCTAGTTGCTCAGTTTTTAGATTTCCATGGAGAGTCTAGGATTCATGGTCTGCATTGTATACTTGGTCACACTTTAATCAAGAATAATAAATGAAAAATCTTGGTGTGTTTATCTAGATTGAATACATGCTTATTGTATGCTTAGTATGATGTATGTTTTGAATGCTATGTTTGTTTCTTTTGGGTAGTTTATCCTTGCTTATGTGTTTTGTGTGTGTGTGATTGTGATGATCGCGATTACCTTGATCGCGAGAGCAGATGGTGTTTCCTCTGCAGAATGATGCTTTTAGTGTGGAGCTAACATTGAACATCCACAATGGGTGAGATGGTTGGACGATCGATGTTGATGCCCATCAAGCACATTTTGATGGCATGCTTCTTACCTGCTACACGCCATGCGATGCTCTAATCTCCACGATTTTGATTATGATTCGGGTGGATTTCTCAGAGTTTGCTTGGAAGGTTTTGCATCCCCTATTTGCTTTTCCTACACGTACGATTGCTCCTCGTCGAGTGGGTAATGCCCGCGAGTACCGGAGGCTTTTTAGCATATGTGCTTCTCGTGGACATGGACGAGGCTTAGGCCAAGTTTCTTTTATGGGAGACGACGATGACGATGCACCCTCTACCTCTCCTTATTATCTCTAGGAGACAATGTAGCTTGTGTTGTATCTTTTGAGTAGAGGTGACTAGTGTAAGGAGTGAATCATGTATCCCCTCCCCCATTTCGTGTTGTATTTTGGGTTCATTATTACACACCTATCCCACTATCCTTAGGTTATTTGATATTTCATGTTTATGTTGGATCTTTATGACTATGTATCTAGTATTATGCATGCTAGACATGCTATCTTATGTATGGTTATATGCTATTTTTTATCTTCGGGTATGACTTTCTTTTGCGATGCGTTGACGATAAGTCGAGTTATATTGAGAAAAACAAACTTATCCATATTTTCACAAGCAAGTTAATGAAGAGTTTTTCTCAATTGAACTTAAAACCAAAATAGACGACTAGCTACTGATTTTCTTTCTGTTGTTTCCTTGTGACGATTTGTGGTGGCTGTATCGTGGGTCGTCACAGACTTATGCTAGATAGTACTCCATGTAATCTAATGATCTCTCTAATGTATAGCTGTGTCAGCTTCTCTAGAGAAAACTTGATCTATATGGGTAAGAAATGAGCAGACTTTGTCAGTCTATCCATTATTATCCATATAGCATCATAACCAAATAGGGTTCTTGGAAAACCAGTCATGAAGTCCATGGAAATTCTGTCCCACTTCCATTTTGGGATATTTAGAGGTTGCAATTCTCTAGATGGTTTTTGTGTTCCACCTTACCTACTTGACAAACTAAACATGATGCAACAAACTCTACTACTGCCTTCTTCATTCTAGGCTGCCAAAATATCTTGAAGTTTTGGTACATCTTGGTAGAACCTAGATGAATGCTCGATCTGTTTTTGTGAGCCTCTTCCAAAATTAACTTTCTTAAATCTTCCTCTCTTGATACATGGATCCTTCCTTAGAATCTGATGACTTTATTGGAATATTGACCAAACTCTAATTCCTTGCCTTCACTTCTTGCTTCTAACTTCTCTTACCTATGTTTGGATTAGTTGAAATAGAGTAGAAGGAAATAGGAAGGAGGGGGATAGAACAAAAATACTACATTTCCACTGTTTGTTTGAGAAGAGAAATAAGAAGGAAGGAATTTATTTTCGTGAGACCCACAAAAAAACATTTCCTCCTACTTTAAGAATGAAATAGGATGGAAATGACCTCTCTCATTTTTTATTTTTGTTTAATTTTTAAATAAAATTATGAATTAATTTTTTAAAAAATAATAAATAAATTTATATTAAGAAAAAAATTATATTAAAAAATTACATTTTTTTAGTTATTATAAAAACATTTTTTTATATAATTCATTTATTTCTTTCCACTCTCTTTTTCATTTATCCAAACAAGTGGAGAGAAATTCACCCACTTCCTTTCTTTCTATTTCTATCCATCCAAACAGCATATATTTTCCATTCTATTTCTCCTTTATTTCTTTCCTTTCTATTTCAGTCATTTTTATTTCATTCCTTTCTCTTTCCTTTATGGGCTTCCCGAATCTGTTCCAAGAACTCATTAGATATTTGTAGCATCCTAAAACAACTACTTCTTGGTCTTACCTTGATAGCTAGGGAATCTATCTCCATTGAGCCTATCTTTGATCTGATACCTCACATAGAATAAATTGGAAGCTTGCATAGATGGAAGCATGGATCCAAAAGACATATTGTCTAAAAATATGAAAACTAAGCCATCGAACTTCAAAGCTATGAATGTTTTGAGCTTTCCATATCCACCTTAAAATGGCCATGAAAAACAAGGTAGAGGGCCCTACCATTACTAATTGCACCCATTGCAGAGAAGGGTTAGAAGCAAAAAAAGTTGCCTGGCTGAATCTAAAAGAAACCCAAAGATTTTTAGCAAAAATGCAATCATGCGCAGTGTAGGGCACTCTCGTTCATGACACCACATCTATAGCAAAGTGAAGATGGATGCAAATTTTGGTGATGCAGCAAAGCATGGGTAGGTAGGGCATCTCTACACAAAAGCCACATGAAAATTTTTAATTTTTTAGCGGCTCGTGCATGCCAGAGCCACATCCATTTTCCCTCATTGATGGGTCCACTCCTTGCTTAAGAATCTATGAAAAACTCACCTTGACTGTATAAATCACATGATCACTTTCATCCCATATTAAACTATACTTTATCCTTAGGTTAAAGTGAGGGTAGAATTCATGAATAATATGTTTGACATGGTCTGGAATCGACGTAACAAAGTTATTGAAACACCACTGGTTATTTTGAAAGATGTCATAATTTGAGATTCAAATCTTGAATATGAACATATGACACCAATTGGCACAAAGGTCCAAGTTATCTCCAGTTATCATACCAAAAAGAGACCCATCCTTCTCCTATACGAAGAGCATATCCATTCTAGAGAACTTCTTTAGCTTTCCCAATAGATCACCTAACATATGAACCACCTTTATTAATATTTTCCACAACACCCACTAGCTAGGAAATATTTGAGTGATCACATCCACCCACAGATTTTCAGGCCCGTGTTGCATGTCCTACACTAGTTTCCTTGACATTGCAATGCATTTCTTTCTTTTTTCTTATGCCTAAGCCACATTTTCTCTTAGGCAAAGTGATATGGTCCAAACCAACTAGATGAATACCTCTATGCAAGTGCCTTTTCCAGATAAAATCGCTAATGATTTGGTTTATCATATTACAAACCTTTTATGGAATCTAAAACATTTGCCTATAATATTTCAAGATGGAGAACAAAATGTAAGATGCTAGAGTAAAACTATCAGTTTTATTGAGTAACTAGTTCTTGCAAGAGGCCAACTGAACATGCATTTTGAGCAACTAGTTCTTCCAAGAAGCCAATTGAGTATGCATTTTGCTAATGAAGTCAAAATTTGATTTTTTTTTTTTTAATTTTGCCCCCTTGAAGATAGGAATGTTGAGGTCAAATCCCTTATATGATGAAGTTTTAATGATAACAAACTATCAAGAAGCAAATTTTGAAGTCTTCTAGACCTAAGATTATTAATGGTTTACTTTGAGATGTGGTTATAAAATAGGACTTGATGAGAACAACACAAAAAACATGAGCTTAACTCGAGAAAAATCAACTTGAAGTATGCCAACCTCCAAAAATAGAAATTGCTCATCAAAAGCAACCCTACCAGAAGGAAAGCTAATCAGAAGCATACCAAATTGAACATGCTTCAAAAATATAAAGTTTAGCAAGATCAAAAGTTGTATATGATCAAAAAGATGTTTTTCAGTCAAGGGGTAGCCAAATTAGAAGCTGCACATAACTAGAAGCACTATAAGAAGAAGCAAGAGTGAATAGAGAATGGGATACTAATATTTGTATTGTTCAGAAGCAACAATAACGAAAGAATCACGCTCAATACCAACTATCAACTATTCAAAAGCAAAAGTCTGCCTGAAGTCATTAAGCACTAATGCAAACAAAGCAACCAGAAGAATAGATTACATAACCATGGTAATGACCAAAAGCATACTTAAGAAGCATTCTACAAAAGCTAATCTTCAGAAGCAACATTCCTAGTAGACTTCAGAAGCTGTTGGTGAATAACTCACTAGAAATTCAGCTCACACCAATTGTCACATGTTTAAATTCAATTTTTGTTGTTGTCGAGAAATAAGGAGAAAGCAAGGTCAAAATAAAGTTCAAAAGTAGTAGAAAAGATTAAAAAAAAAAGGCCAGATATATGAAAAGGAAAACTCACATAATTTTTTTGCCAAGTTTTAACAGTCTCTAGCAGTTATAAATGACTAGTTTAAGGCACTGAACCCTTATAAAAGGGATAGTGATTCGAGAGCAATCAATGCAAGGATGGCAAATAGCATAATGAGGGTAAAATCAGGGAATCTACCCTTGTACAAAAAGAAAAGTCTACTTCTGAGAAGTGTCTTCCTTAGCTAAACCCTCTAGTCCTTGTGTCCACCATTTATGTATATTAAAGAGTGTAGGGGTGGAAAAATGGGCCAGCCCATCGTGTTTTGGCCTGCCCTACCAGTAGCTCGCCAAAAATAGTCTGGGGCGAGCTGGCCCGCCTTAGGTGAATAGGTTGAAAATTATAGCCCACCCCATCTATGGGTCAACTAGCGGGTTGACCCACCAAAAATAAAAATAAATAAAAAAAGAAGCAAGAGGAAGGAGTAGAAGATTATCGTCTATTACACCTGCCATTAGCATTTAAACATAAATATTTGGAGAAAAAATTAAAAATTGTCCACAAGCATGTACTGTTGTAGTTTTACGTTAGTTTAGTTGAGTCCTAATCAAGTTCAAGTAATGCCACTTAAATTCTTCTTATTTTAAACTTATGTAAACACATATGTGAATTGCAAGTTCCATTTAAACATGTACCTTGCTTACTATTTGGTTTAGCTTTTAACTCAAAATCGTATTGCTAGCCCAAGTCATTCTGAGCCACTTTGACAATTTTACAGGACCCAGATGGGGAGCTAAGGCCCAGGTGGGCCAAAGCCTTCCAAGCTTAACACACACACACATTGAATTTTTATATGAGAAGGAAGGGGAAGCTAGAGAGAGAAAGAGAAAAGAAAAGAGAAAGAAGAGAGAAGGAGGAGAAGAAAGGAGAAAGAGAAGAGGAAGAAGAAAAAAGTAGAGATCCCCAAGCCTAGAGCTCATCTTCGTGCATCCCTAAGGTGAGTGCTTCCTCCTTGCCCTCCCCTACCCCTTGGATTGGTGTTTGTCTCCTTTCTTTTCTTGTTTTGAGTTTAAACTTTAACAAAAAGGAGTTTTGGGATTTTCAAAGTTTTGTATGATTGATGAGTTGATTAATGTTGGGTTGATGTTTAGGGGCATTAAGAATCATTTTTGAACCATTTATGATGAATTTGGACCTTTGGGTCGTCATGGTTGGCTTGGAATACGCAAAAATCGTGAAAATCGCGATTTTGCAAAATCGCACTATGGCTGAGCGAGCCACACTATGGCTGAGTGAAAGTGGTATTTTCGTTAAGCGAGAAAAAGTCTGGCTCAAAGAAAATACCTCTAGAGATAGGACTAGAAACCTCGTGTAGGTTCACTAAGCGGCAGTAACTCGCTAATCGAAAAAGCAACTCCAGAGGGGTGTTTTTCATTTGCTTAGCGAGACAAACACTAGTTAAGTGAAAAGGGCTCCAGGAACTAAATCTTAAAGCCTAGTGCCCAATCGCTAAGTGAAATCTTCATTCACTAAGCGAAGGTACACCCCTAAAATGTGAGGTTGTTGTGGTTGCACCTTTGTTTTCTATGCTTGTTTTTGTATGTTTGCTATTGGTTGTTATATTGTGTTGCAAAGTTTGATGATAATTACTTGAGTAGTTGTAGTATATTATATTCATATGACTGTTGCATCTGCTTGAAATAGTTTGTATGTAATGATAAACCCTATGGAATAAGACATTTAAGATACTTAAGACACTATCATATGCCTCCTTAGCAAAGGTAGGGATTTTTCCCTAAGTTCATGAAAGGTTTTCATGAAAGGAAAGGCTTTAAAGAAGGAATATGTTTTTGAGAAAAACATATGTTTTCATAAAAAGATGTTTTAAAAGGAAAGCTATGCTTTCAAAGAAAAGTATCGCGTTAGTAATGTTAGGACCTCCCTGGTACTAGTCATGTCCAAGTCGCACCCTTGGCATACTACGGTGTGCAAATCGCGTTGAGGATTCCAAGGTTACCAAGAAGAAGTGAGGTTATATACAATTCTAGATGAGTTGTAAGAGAAGAAGGGCTAGGAGGCCCCCAGTATAAAGGGAAGGAACCGTCATCCTTCAGATACTAGGAGAAAAACAACATTCTTCCTTAATGAAAGAACAGGCTCTTCAAGAACATGGAAGGGAACTCCTTTGATAATAGAAGATAGTTCAACCACTTAGACCGATGGTTGGTTAAAAGGTCATAGCAAAAGGAATGCCTCTTGATGGCTAGATAGGAGACTATCGAAACCTAAAAATAAATATAAGAAGAACCACATCGAATAGAAACAAAACTAGGATGTGTATGATGAGAATACTTATGTATGGCATGTGTGAATGGTCTTGGCATTAGAGTAGATGGTGAGTTGCAAGCCTAGTTGCTAGGCGAGAGGAGAAAGGTTAACCTGTGCGATAGATGAGAACATGTGTAGGATGTATGCTACCTAGAGTAGCAATAGAGAGGATGTGTCCCTAAAGAATGGTTAAAGTCCACGATTGAGGTTAGATGTTTTGGTAGCCTTAGGTTTAGCCAAGGTGGTCAACTCTACGAGTCTACGTAAAGATTGAGGTATTATTCAATGGGATAGTGATGATAATATATTTAATTAATAGTTGTCAGATTGAGTATCAAATGAGAATACGAGACTTGAGTTAGATAACATAGAACAGTCATAAATAGGAATAGTCACTAGAAACCCTTAAGAAGAGAAACCATGGAAGTATAAAACATAAATCTCTAGAATAGAGAGTCAACCTAAAGGTTGTAGAGCACTCACTGAGACATTATGTCTCATTCCTTTAAGTTTTCATGTTTTTACAGGTTAAGCAGGTGAAGTCTTTTTGGAAGTAGCTTAGAGTATGTAGCTTGGAGCCACTACCAAAGGAGGAGTTTATAGTTTTAAACCTCTCAATGTATGAGAGTTAGTTTATATTTTATGCTTATTTGTTCATGTGTTGTACGACACATAAGTGCCAAGAGATTTGTATTAGTTGTTTTAAGTATGTTTACATAATTGATGTTTAAGTTTTAGTTTTTGCATAGGTTTCTCTGATATTATTATATTCTAAACTTTCATGTTATAGAAATATAAGCAAGCAAAATGTAATACTCTTTAGGGTGTTACATTGGCCATGCCTTACACATCCAAGCATACCCCTCCTATGATGCCAAAGTTGTCTTACAAATAACTAGTTCCATTCTAACTGGATTAACAACTAAGTATACTTACTAGTTACAATAAATATTATTACATTCTTACACAATATACTTATGTTGTACTTAAAAACCACTCCCATCCATTGTTTTCTTCCCCTTCTTGGATGGCCAAAATGGCTTATTGGAGAAGCCAAACCTTTTTTTTTTATTCAACTTCTTAATTAGCAAGTTGTTGTATTTTGCTTTTCACAATTTTACCCTTACTTTTTTTCTCACTTAAACATGGACAAAGAAGTAAAAACAAACCCTTAATCCCTCTCTTTTTAAATCTAGCTGAAGCCCTTCCCTCCCTTTTGGTGTCTCATTTGCTCATTTTCTAAGTGAGGAGAAGAGAAGAGTTGAAGGGAAGCTTGTATGCTGAGTTCCTCTTCCTTCGTCCATTCCTTTTCTTCCATTTTCTTCTATTCTTTCCTACTCCTCATTCAATCTTCCACCTCCTTTATTACTATAAATTGATTTGTCATTGTTCTTTGGTGGAAAAACATTTTCTTGGTGGTTGATGGTTGATTTAAAGCTTGGAAGTTCAAGGAGATATCAAAGTACCTATCTTTTTCTCAAGAGATTTGTGTTAAAGAACCCAATACAAATAATGAAAGCTACTAATTTTTTCTTGTGTGATGTTGTTTGAATATGTTCTCATGTGATTTGTGAATGAAAATCACATTTTTGTTAAATATCATGTGATATATGATGTTTGGATGTAAATATGGTATGTTGCTATACACTTGAGTTGTTATCTAGTGGGTTTTTTGTCTGAACACTTGTTAATGTTTATGGCATATCTGGAGCTGTAGTGCATAAAATGAAATGTAGTTTAGTTGAGCTTAAAGTAGACTCATGGGGCTATGATTTGGCCTCAATAATCATTCAAAAATGTTAAGAAATGAAAAACAAATGTAAGTTGTGAATCCCTGACTGAAAAAAGTGAACTAGCAGTGTCAATGTTTTTTTGAATTTGTATGTCTACAAAAGCAATATCTAAAAAACGATTACATGGTTGGAAAATAGACATTTCAAGATTTTTAGGGATATATAACATGTTTCATAATACATTGAATAGATATCTTAAAAGTTTGATTTAATTAGGGGTATGTGCACTGGAGTTAACTATTTTCCAAACTTAACATGTTTTAGAAAAAAATTTGATTCTCTTCATTCACAATGAATTAGAAGTGATAATTTACCTTTTTGAAAATTAGATTCATTGGGCTACAATATAAAATTAAGTTTGTCAGCAATATGATTTGATTTGATTAAGAAAACTATTTGGCAATTGAACTGTTTTGCAACACAAGTATTTTTATAGATTTTTGTTGAATATGAAACTTGTTAATTTGAAAACTAGACTTAAAAACCTTTAAAATAAAACAAATTTTATATGAAACAAAATTTTTTGCTCATTCAAATTGATACTCAAATTTGCCCCTAAAGTTTTGAAATTTTGTGATAATTATTCTTACTTTCTTATGTTTTGTGGAAAACTTTAAACATCTTCTTTCAAATTGCTTTGAAAAATTTTATATATTTCCTTAAAACATGAAAACTGTATTTCATGAATTCAAATGCATTTTTTTAATATTTTAGAACTTTTGGATTTTCTAGAATAAGGTAAGTTGATCTAAGTTTAATTCTAACTCCAATTTTAGGAGTTTCATTAAACTTCAATAAATTCATGTGTAATTTAAGAAAATAATTTCCCTTCTGAGTAAAATAAACATTTTAGAATTTAAAATGTTATGTAAAGAATTTATTTAAAGTAATTAAAAGATTTCAATAGAGCTAAAATTAAAGAACCTCATAAAATTTTGAATACACGTTATACGCTACGGGAGATGTAAAATATTGAGAAAGTATTCTATTGTTGAGTAGAAGGAGTCAAGTGAGGACCCCTACTTAGTAGAGGTTACAAGTGGTGCCTTTGCTTTCTATCTGTAAAGGTTGTTTGGTGAGACCTGTATAGAGATTTATTGATTTGTAAAAAAAGTTAAGTATCTAAGTACTCTTGTGTTGTTGATGAATGGTACATGCATTCATGCATGAGTTCGTAGTTGTTATTGCGCATAAGCAAGCATATAGGTTGGAGGTTTCTTAGAGTGCGTTCAGATAGGACCTTCAACATAGTACCAAAAAATGTTAGAGGATCGATGAGATTAGGCCTTGGGGGTAAGTAGACAAGCGAATTTGACATTAAGGTCAAGGTCATTACTGTAACACCCTCATTTTAGACTTATGTTTAATTCATAATATCTGTGAAATTACCAAGGAATTATGACAGATAGTCTTAATTCCTCTATACTGAGGGTTGACATATGGAAAATGACTAAACAACTGTGAATTGTCATTTTTAACTTAGAAATATGTCATACATATTAAAATATAATTTTATAAATTTTCTAGGAATTTCTGAGATTTTTGTGGAAAATGACAAAATTACCCTCCATTGACTGCTAGAACTATAGCCAGTATAAGTGAAATATGTAAAAGAGACAAAATGAACATTCTCAGTTCATTTTTGGGTTAGATATTTAATTTTAAAATTTTCATAAAAATTTTAGAATTTTTTTGAGTTAAAATGAAATTTCTATAAATTTTTAACTCGAAAATATTGAATAAATACTCAAAAATTCGAATTTAATTACTAAAAATTAATTTTAAATTTTGGTAATTATTTTTAATCAATAATTAAGGTGCTCACCAAATTCCAAAGAAAAATTCATTCAATTGCTATAAAAACCAAATTTACAAGTTTAAAGATGTTTTATCGAAACCGGTCGATTCCTCTGCAGAGAAAATAAAACACAGAGACCTGGGGAAGCAGAGACTTATGGCACATTGATCAAAGACTCTGCAGACCCATCCCTCTCTTTTCCCCACATGTCATAAAAAGAAAACTTAAAAAGGAAAAAGAGAAAAGCAAAGTTACTTTCTTGCCCCCTTTTTCTAGCCACCTATTCCGCTATTTAAGTTAGTCCTTGGGACAGCTTCTTCACCTCCCTTTTCTGCCCAAGGAGCACGTCCAGCACCTCCTTTCTCTCCCTAATTCCATTTTTAAAAGCTTGCTTACACAAAAAACCTCCATTCTCTCCTCCTTCCATCCCTCATTGAAGCCACCATCCACCACCACCTTGTTTGGAGTTCTAAGGCACCTTGTTTTCTCCTCTTCTCCAACCAACACTTAAGGTACATGGGGGGAGTGGGGTGTTCTTAAATTTATTACTTTTATGTAGATGATTTATGGGTGGGTTTGGTCCTCAAACCCTTAGTATGTTGTTGTTTTACTACTCTATTCTTATTCTCTTCTTGTTGTTATTTATAGTTCTCTTTTGTGTAGTTGTTCTATTTATTTTCTGTTGCTCTCTTTTATTCATGGCTGGAAGTATTGTTTAAAATTGCTATTGACATCTTAATGTTGGCTTATATGGCTACATTACCCTCAAATGACCAAAGTTTGGTTGAAGGACTCTAAAACCTCTAAAGCAAAGCCTTAAAATTGTAACCTCCCTTCAACTTGGTAAGAAACAGAAAAGAGAAGATTTTTATAACATGTAAATACTTTTGAAACCTTGATCTAGTCCTTCCAAAGGGGATTCATGAAAATGGTCACTTTCTTAAGACAAGAATGAAACTTTACTCATCACCAAAGACCCTAGAACATCAAGGACTTTTGGAAGTAGAACCAAAACTCAGCTGACCATTAAAAGTTGACATTTTTATCTCCCTTCAAGTCACGGTTTTAAATGAAGAGAAAGGATTATTATTTTAGTTTTTGACCTACCTAATAACTCTAAAATTTTATTTTGGTCATTAAAGATCCACAACTTAGTGAAAAAAGTGATTTTTGTGGAGAAGTATCTAAGTTCCAGCGAGCCGACTTCGATTTCCGTCTGAACAACCGACATTGTTTTCGCGATAACTCAGGCTACACTCAATAAATTTAAGTGATTGTTTTTTTGATAAAAAGTAGACAAAATTATGTTCGAAATGGACACAAGAGTAATTAAAAAAGGTTAAGAAATGATGAAGCTACACTTTTCAAAAGTTGGGGTTACTTTTCAGAAAACAGTAACTGGCAGTGTTCACTTAAAAGTTATTTTTGAACTTTATAGTACTAGTCAACTGATTTTATTGAACGAATATAAAGTAGACTCCATAAGATTTACTGGGATATATATTTTTCTACTTTATTCATCGTTTACTATTTTTACTAAATTTTACAATCGAAGTCATACGCGCTGTTTCTGACCCGAGAAGTCTTTCTCAATGGTATACTTTGAAAAATCATCATAAATAGACTAGGCCTTAGTTTTTGGAGTTCTTGGACTTTTTGAAAATTTTTTCTAATGTACTTTCTAGAAATAACCTCCTTGTTTACAAAAAAATTAAAGAGGGATACTGAAAATAGCAAGGGAGTGTTACTGTTGCTCCAATAAGGGCCTCCTGACCTCTTTGTCTTGTTATTTTCTTATCTATTTTTATATATTTTTGTTTGGGATTATCTTTAATGATTTAGGAAATATACAAAAACATATTTCCAACAAGATATAGATCATGGCAAACAAAAATCATTAGCCTACTCAAATTAAATTTCAAATCCAAACTTAAAAACTGTGCTATCTGGAATTCCGGTTTTTGAACCAAAAAATGAAAGAACATGTTTCTAGTCACTAACCCCTTATTTTCTATACTTAGGACTTAAAATGAATCTTTTTGTTTAAAGTTAAACAAAGTTCCCTTTTTAGGAATAAAACCTCTCTGTTTTTATATAATTTAAATAGACTTTTTCTTAACTAAGACATAAAGTCTTATTTTGAATCATGAAATAAGTGAATAGTTTTACTAAATTCTTTTAGAATCACGATTAATTATTACTAATTAAATTCATTAAATAGATTAATGGTGACATCTAATATTGTTAAGTAATTCGATGTATAAAGACATACGGATAGTCATATACTAAGTATCAATTAAGTTAAACCTTTCATTAAACACCTAAGTTCCTAATTAAGAATTTAAATGATTATATCAAATCACTATTAGCTAATTTAGGGCCTCCTAAGTAAGCTTAAACCTTTAAATTAGGCATTAAGATAATGGAGACGAATCAATGCTAATCTTCTAGTGTCCTATTCGTTGTTTTGTTTTCTCAAATATATACTTAGAATCCCCCTACATTATACTACAATAAGAATCTCTGCTTTAAGAGGCAGAGATGTTGAGGAGAGACGGTGTTGGTACTCAGGTGAGCTGAGACCAGAGAAACCTTTGTTCACATTGAGAAGGTCAAGAAAGGACAATAGTAGAATCATAAAGTAGTGTGATGCGAGGGACATGCCAGGGCATGGCACCTCGCATGGGAAGTTACAGTTGGTACGCTGAGGAATAAAAGGCAGGGGCCCACTTGCGGAGGTCTTGGGGGTAAGGCATCGAGTGGTGAAGGTCCTAATGACTGAGGTAGCGCTCTCAAGTTAGGATATTCGCCTGACCAAGCTTGGCAACCCCGACAACTGCTCAACATTCCAAGATTGGTGTGAGAGTATACCTCTGTGTGGACGGTGAATGTCCTGAGCTGTTGCTCTGTTCCTCGATGACGACGAGGATTGTACCATGTTGAGTAGAGGTATATGTACTCCCAGTCACTTCCCTGTTCTATTAAGGACCATGTTGGGAGTATGGATCCATACAGTGTCAAGGGTAGATGTTACAACTTAGACAAACCCTAGGTACCCCTTTTGTGGTCAACTGTGTCTTGTCAGTATAGGACAGTAGGATACCTTACCATCTATGTGAAAGTAATTTTGAGAAAAAATTGCCTCACTCCTATGCACTTTTCTTTTATGCATGATCGTTGTGGTTGATACTTGAAGATGGCGGCCTTCCCCGTCCTGCTGAATATACACGTTGACTTTGACGCTGCGGGGACATGGAGTTACGACGAGGAGGCAGACTATTTGACTCACCGTGGCTTTGTCTCTATCACATTCATGTCCCCTATCCCAGGAGCGTTCATGCCTCCTATGACCTGGACTTTCCCGATCTTGGTATCGTTCTCACCACCGCCACATTTTCATTATGCGCCTCCACCACCCCTGGCTCCACCAGCAGATGCAGAGATCTCTATTGTAGCGCTATACATACAGGCGTATCCACCACTACCAGTTGAGCACCTTATGGATGATGTACATCCCTCTCAGGAGGGATCACCCTATGGAGGTGGTACTGGCTGAGTCCCTTATGGACTCTTCTGTGGTCGACGATTGGTCCACCCTTTCCTCCTCCTCCTCTGGACCTGAGGTACCCCGCGAGGTGCCTAATGGCCATGCACGCCACAGAGAGGACACAGACTCCGAGGAGACGCAGTCAGACGAGGATTGGTAGACCCCATCCAGTGATTCTTCTTTTGATACAAGGGTTGGAAGTAGATTTATAGACACTGCTTTGGTTAGGATAGTGGGTAGCTAGTGTTTGTTCATGTACTTTTGAGATTTCCCTGTATTTTTTTGATTTCAATTGTATTCCGCTATGATGTATTCAGCTGTGTTGCACTTCAAAAGCTAAAATGTATATGATCCTGATTATATGACATATATCGTTTTCTCATCTCTTACTCCTATTTCCAAATTTTGTTTTATTTACGATTTCCTTACTTTTGAAAGTTTCGTAAGACGATCGCGTGTGATATAAAAAGCGAAAAAATTTCTCGTACTTTTCTTAATCTAAAATCAAAATAACTAAATAAATAATTAAATAAACATGGGTTATGTTCAATGTGAACGAGTGTCATAATTACAAACCTCATATCGTTGTAACCCACAACCCACATTTATTTATCTTGATGAAAATTATGTCTTTTAGGTGAATCTAGTTTATAGTTTCACCCTAATGGAATTAGAGGATTAGAAAAGTCCAAGTTATTTTAGGTATAAATAGGATAGTTGTCATTGTAAAAGGAGTTTGAGTTTTTGGAGAGAGAAGAATCGAAGTTAGAAGTTATTTTTCTTTGTTGTTCAAGTCTTTTTGGCCATGTGTGGCTAAACGTTGTAATCAATCTTTGTAATTTTAATATCAGTTGCTCGTAACTTGAGACCCTATTCTTCATTATTTTTTTATTCCTCTTACTGTTTAAGTTAACCTAATTTCTTCACTTTTCATCTCAAGAATCTTGTTTGTTTTAATGATTAAAATTGCATATGTTGATTTCATTAATACATACTATTATTAATTTTGAACATATTCGACATTTTATTTAAGAAGACGCTTACTCAACTTAACTTATGAATGATGTGCTTAGCTTAGTTTATGTACTCGAAGAATTAGGTTTCCAACAACACTTGTTGCTAGGCTTGGGATTTTGTGACTTAGATTGGTCTTGGACTTTGGATAAGGTGCTTGTGTTATTTCCTTATCTTGACTAAATTGTATTTTGTGCGCTTATCCCAGTAGGGAATCAAGATTTAAGAATGTTGTATGTTCATTTGTCTAAACTAAGCACTTAACAGTACTATGAGTTAAAAGATATTTGTGATCTAGGATGGTTGCAACAACAAGATGTTAATTTTCAAAGATTGATGTTTTTATCATTGAATTTGTTTTCATATTCAACTTGCTTTCCTATTATAAAAGGATTAACCACTAACATCAATCCTTTACAAACGATCCTAGTGTCTAGGCACCTTGTATTGCTCTCTATTCTTTAATCCTTTTTATTGAATTTTCTATTTTTGTCATGCCAATTGGAATGATACAATCAACCTATGGCAGGCACACACACACACTTGTATATTATAAAAGGAAACTAATATATGACCATATGGTTATGTGTTTAATGTACTCAAATTGATACTTAAAATCAATAATTTATATTTAGAATCACACTCAAAATATAAATATGATATGAATAAAGTAAAAAAAAATTTAAACTAATAAATAAATCACAAGTAAATTGTGCAAATTTTATTTATTATTCTCATTCAAATACAAATTTATCAATGTAAATTGTTTACATCCTAATAAGAAATTAGACAATTTTCTATATAAAATATTTTTATCTTTTATTATTTTTTATTAATTTAAATTTTGACTTTTATTGAGTTACACTATTATTGTTAGTATTGTAAATAATGTAATTCATAATAAATGTTATACGAACATAATTAATTAATGACAACAAATTAGTAAATAATAATTGACAAATAATATTTTGATTTAAATTGAATTAAATTCTAATCATATGAATTTATGCTCAAAATATCACACTGAAATTATAAATTTCATATAAATAAAATAAAATAAATCATCAAATCTCATATAAATAAAGTAAAAAAAAATATATCAATTCATAAATTTAAAACTAACAAATAAACTGTGAAAAAATACCAATTTTTTTCAATATTTATTAACTTTAATCAAATTTAGTTTTAATTTGACTTAAATAATGTAAAAAAATTAACATTAAATTAGAATTAATTCATTTTAGTATATAATTTGACAATGTATTGTGATATATATTACTTTTGTTTAGAATATAAAATATAAATGACCTTTTTTACATGGTATTAATTAAATTAAATTGTAAACTATGTACATTCTCATATGATTTTATGCTCAATACTTTTAAATTTACACTAAAAATTAAATTGATTCATATCTAAAATATCACAATCAAACTATAATGCTTATGCAAAAAAAGTAATTAAGTAAAAAAAATAAGAAAGAAAGAAACATAGGTAAATCTCCCATTATATTAGAATCAATTATATATTTAATCAAACTCAAACTAAATAATCTAATATAATAATAATAATAATAATAATAATAATAATAATAATAATAATAATAATAATAATAGTGATAATAGTAATCTATTATGAAGATTTTATTTTCATAGACTCATATTATGTATTACTATCATATTCATTTTTTTCTCTAAAAATAATATTTGTTTGGTTAAACTAATAATTTAGTCCCTATATGTGTTGCGGATTCTTAAGTTGGTTCCTATACATAAAAACTTATTAAATTGGTTCCTATATGTGTAACGCATTATTAATTTAGTCCCTGTTATTATGACACCATTTATGGATTCTTAACTTGATCCTTATAGATGTAATGCATTCTCAATTTGGTCCTTATATGTGTAACGCATTTTTAATTTAATTCCTACACATGTAACACATTCTTAATTCTTATAGGGACCAAATTAAGAATGTGTTACACGTATAGAGAGAAAATTAAGAATGCTCTACACGAATAGAGACCAAATTAAGAATGCGCTACATTCATAGTGACCAAATTAAGAATCCATAAATGACATCATGACGGCAGGGACCAAACAGGTAATGTTTACACATATAGGGACTGATTTAATAAGTTTTTGTGTATGGAGACCAAATTAATAATTTGCGATATATATAGGGACTAAATTATATGTTTAACCTATTTATTTTATTATCCTTCCAATAATTAATAAAATAACATTTTAATAAATTAATAATTTATATATAATTGAAGATTATATTTAGAACAAAATATTACATAATGCAATAATCAAAACTTTCAATTAGTTTAAATGTTTTGAAATAAGATTCATAATAAAATTTTATTTGAAAAGGCCAAAGATTATATTACTATATGACAATATCAGACTAAAGCACAAGGAAGGAGTGCCAAGCCTACTCGATATCAAGTACAAACACCAATTTGTTTTCACATTCTTACACTAACCAGAAAACACCAAAATTAAAACCTACCTTAGAGCCCAATGCCTAACCACTTGTAAGCACAAATGTTACTGTCATTCAATTCTAAATTCTACTTTCAAAATCCCACATATAAGCATAATTGATAATGTGTTACCCAAAGAGACCAAGAGAACAAATTAATGAAGGCATTATCATTTCATTGACCAACTACTTTAGATTAGAAAGCCATTTTGCATCAGGAAAAATAGTCGCACACTAAAGACAAAACTACTTCAACAGAGTGAATAATGATTATTCATATAACTGAATCCACCTCAATAGTAGGCTATCTTTGTTATCTTGTAGCCACACAATCTATAGCACAATGTCAAAAGTTGGCCACTTGCTACACAAAAAACCCCCATCACCATACCCCACCATTCATGCCACATGACAACAAATTTAGTAACACCTTACCATCTAAACTCATGCTATCCCCTAACTTAAATCCATGACAAATCTTCATTCCACGTACAAAATCAGTTATTATAATATATGTCGTACGATAAAATGATAAAGCACACTATTCTAGCCATTCCCAAACCATAAAACTACCATGTTAAGATCTTATAACCAATTAGGCAGCTTTAAGAAACAGAACATGTACTTCCACAACCATTGTTGCATCAATCCAGGCTATCACAAGGCGGGCTCAACGGCACACACACACATACTCTCACAATAACCTTCTATCAAATTGATCAACATTTTAACATAAATTATTACCTCATGTCTATTGTGAGACCAATAGACAACCTTATAGCAACCTCATTGTCTTCCTTCACCTGCTTTCATGTTAACAAGAATTATTTCCCCATATAAGCACCAAACCTAAGCTTACCATAGGTTCACAAAACTAGCTAGATATCAAATAACTAAACCTTTCACATCTTTATTTAATCCGATTACATGCTTGCATTTTTGCGCATTTAGCAATATCATCAGTTCCCAATCTTTTGGATTCAAAAACTAGCTTGTTTCTTGCACTCCAAATAGCCCACAAAAAAAGAATGCCAAATGATTTGCCACTTATTTATACTTAGACCATCAAGCAATAATAAACCTTTAAATTTCATAAGATTTTTCTATTAGCCAAATGGCTAGTAAAACTCATAGGGGGGTGAATTGAGTCTTATAAAAACTTTTTGCAAAAACAATTTCCTAAAATTGTGAAGAATAGAATTCTAGAAAGACGAAGAAAAAACCTTAAATTGATTCAATAAGCAATAATCAGAGCAAGCAATCAAACAAACATAGAGAATCAATAAAAAAGTAGGGATAGAGAAGGGTGCATCAGGAATTTATATTGGTCCAACCACAAACTATGACCTACATCTAGTCCTTAAGCCACACTTGAGTGTTTTCCACATTCAATCAGAGTTTACTGCAGTAAGCATTTTATACTTAAAGAACACTACCTTGACAATCTATCTTGAGATGCTTCTCACTAAATCACTTCAATTACCTTCTGAGGATCACACACCCTAGAAAACCTAATGTTTGTTTGGTTGAGTGGAAAGGAGAAGAAATTTTTGAAAATTTAAAAATTTAGGTGGTTTGGTTGAGTAGAAATAAGTGAGAAGTTTTTAAATTTTTTGGTGGATCCCATTACTTATTTCCACTCTATTTCTCACCTACTTTCATTCACCTCTCTATCTTTCTTTTATTTCTCATATATTTCTCTTTTCCAAATAACCTAAAATTTCAAATTATTTCTTATCTATTTCTTACCTCTTAACTTATTTTTTACTTTTTTCTTTCCTATCTTTTTCTCTCCTCTCTACCAAACAAAGGATAATGGACACTTAACCTTCAAAACCTAGAAACCAATTTCCTAGAACAACCAAGGGAAACCACCCTTGTTCTCAAAAAAGCAAGTCAAAAGCTATGAATCATTCTAAGACGTGAGATAGCACAAATTGAAGCTTTAGGGCATTCAAAGTAAATTGTGGTGGCTAAAAGGAATTCTCTAATCTTTTTCTTTTATGGTTTTTCACTCTCTTAATTAGATTTTCAAGAGAATTAGCCTTTTGATATGATTAGGTATCTATTAGATTAAGCCCAAGTCCAATTGTATTTAATTAAAAGATAGTAACAAGTTTTATGCAGTTAAATTATGATTGAAATAGATTTTATTTATTAAGTGATTTAATTAAGAGATATGAAAAGATTATTATCAATTAAGTCACCCAGATCAATTCAAATTTGTGCTCAACCGTTAATAATTGATTATCCCATGGAGTAATCAATTATTTGCATATTTCCCACCGAGGATAATCAATTATCCAAATAGATAATCGACTATCTTAAAGGATAATTAATTATCTCAAGCTGATTACCAAAAAATACTTTATTTTAGGCCAAGTCTTTTTATTCATTAAAAACACCTTTTAAACTAATTGATTTTAAACCTTTATTTTCTAAAACCTTTTTCTTTTAAAAAAAAGAAACATTATAAGATTTTGATTTATTTTTCTAAAAACTTAATTGTATTTATGAAATAATTAATTATAAGATCATGAACCTTTTATGTTTTTTAAAATTAATCCTTTTTCCTATTTCAATCTTTTTAGTTTTAATTTAAATAGTGAAGTGGATTAGAATGTCACAAGAAGGGGGTTGAATTGTGACTTTGCAAACTTTTCTTGAAACTTTGACCTTTTTGAGCTTTTATTCAAGACTACCTTGGTGCTCAAAAGGTCTTGACATAAAGGTTCAAGCATTTTGAAAGTGTAGCTTTCTAAGTGGTTAGTCACTACAATTCTTGTGGGATGATTTAATATGATTCTAAGAACCTAATGTCAATGCTTAGTATGCTCATGTTTAAAAGATTCAATACTTAAACATAACTATCACTTACAATACTATTATGCAAAAATATATATTTTATGTTATGAAGATTCAACATTTAGAAAGGTATTATGTATAATGCTGCACTTAGAAAGCTATTGTTTAGAATGCTTCTTAACAACTTTCATCCCTAAATCAAATCTTATGTTTTCTAAAGCTTCTTTACTTTTTGTATAAAACATTTGAACTAATTTAAAACAAATTTGACAATTATAGAGTTTAGGTAGTTCAAATATAAAAGTTTAAAATCAAGTTAAGCTTGTTTAAGATAATTACAAATCCATATTGTGATGTTCAACATTCTAATGTTCAAAATGCTTTGATGTAGTAATGATATGTATGACAGTTATATTATTGAATTTAAATAGAGAGGGAAAGAAAATACTACACATAAAACTAATCTTGGTTCACCTAAACAATCCTTGGGCTACATCTAGTCCCCACACATAAGTTGTTTAAGCCATAGCCCTATATTTTACCTCTACACTAGATCTTGCCATCACATTCTACTTCTTACTTTTCTAAGAGATCAAATTACCTCCCAAAAACACACAATAGCCTATGGTAGATTTACAATCCATAAGAGACCTTGCCCAATCAACATTAGAGAAAGCCTCTACCTATATATGTCTATGATCTTGATACACAATCCCCTTTCCTAGAGATTTTTTTAAATACTTAACAATGGAGATTAGTGCTTCCCAATGAGTGTTAGTAAGAGAAGACATGATGTAACTTACAACACTTACTAGAAATGGAATATCAGGTCTAGTGATAGTAAGATAGTTCAACTTTCCCACCAATTGTCTGTATCTCTGTGGATTAGAGAACGAAACTCCATCTGCTGTTACCATAGGGGTCTCAAATGATTTGGTTCCCATCTAACCAGTCTCAATTAATAGGTTTAGAACATACTTCCTTTATGATAAGAAGATCCCCATCTTCAAGTACATAACTTCAATACACAAGAAGTACAAGGCCCCCAAGTCTTTAGTTTGAAACTGAGTTTGGAGAAAGTTCTTCAAGTCATCAATGCCTTTGCTATCATTTCCTGTAATCACAATATCATTAACATACACCACAAGTAAAATGCTGCCAAGGTTAGTTTGCATATAAAATATTGTATGATCACTTTGACTTTTCTTCAATCCAAATACAAGAACCACTTCGCTAAATATCCCAAACTAAGATTTAAGTGATTGCTTTAATCAGTATAACAACTTTTTAAGCGGTACACCTTCCCATACTCCTCTTGAGCAATAAACCCAAGTGGGTGATCCATATACAGCCTCCTCTTATAAGTCACCATGCAAAAAAGCATTCTTCACATCTAATTGAAACAAAGGCCAATGATGTTTAGCAGTAAGAGATATAAAAATATGAATAAAGGAAAGCTTAACAACAGGGGCAAAAGTATTAGTATAATTAACTTCATAAGTTTGAACATACCCTTTGGTAATGAGGTGTGTAATCAAATGAGCCATAAAGCCATCAGGATTCATCTTGACAATATAAACCCACTTGTAGGCAATAGCCTGCTTCCTTGTAGGGAAGGAAATCAAATCCCACATTTCATTTTTCTCAAGAGCCATCATTTCTTCTTCCATCACTTATTTCCAACCACCACTGAAATAGATTTAGGAACAGAAACAAAATCTAAACCAACAGCAAAGGACTTAGAGGTGGATGACAAATGAGCAAAAGACACATATGAAGAAATAGGATAAGTACGTTTACAAGTACGTTTACCCTTCCATAATGCTATGGGGAGGTCAAGGTTTGAAGGAGGATTTGCGAATGCTGGAAGAGGTACAAGTAGAGGTTGAGTATCCTCTGGTGGATCTTCATCGGTATGTGGAGCATCGTATGGAGATGAAGCTTCAATTGATATCTGTTTAAGATGACGAGAATATGTCCACTCAAAAAATTGGAAACCTATACCAAGAGGAGTTGGAGGAGTAGTGTAAGTTAAGAATGAATTATTCGACTCATACATAAGCACAAAGGATTCAAACTCAACAAAAGACGATCAATTTCAACAAAAGACACATATATAGAAATATGCACAAGAACACATACTTTAAGGTTTAGAAAAGAGCAATAGCACAATTTTTGGGTCCTAAAGTAACCTAAGAACACACATTTCAAGGATTTCAATTCTAACTCGAGTACCTAGGGATGAACATCATACACAAAACATGTACAACCAATTATTTTTGGGGGCAAAGGGAACAAAGAATGAGAAGGAAAAAGAACAGAGTGAGGAATTGCACCATTTAAGATAGAAGATGACATGCAATTAATAAAATATGTAGTGGTGAGGATTGTATCTACCTAAAACCATTTTGGAACCCTCATCTCAAACAACAGGGCTTGGGCTACCTCCATAATTATTTTTATGCTCAATAACCTCATTTTTTTTGGAATGACTGTAACACCTTAAATTTCAGGTACTAGAAAGAAACCACAAGGTAACTCTTAGTATCATGTGTTATTGGATAAAAGCCGCCTTAAGAGTTATTGTTATTATTATATCTCTTATTATTATTATTGTTCCTATTGCTATTATTATTATACTTATTGTTATTGTTGTAGCAGTTATTATTATTATTATTACTATTATTATTATTACTATTGTTATTATTATTATTGTTATTAACACCTTAGTATTAGAAATTAGTAGGAATGTTATCATAGAACCCAAAAGAGCATCTAGGGCCCAATAGGGGACTAAAGTCCACTAAGCTACATACCACCCACATGTTATTAAAAGGGAATAGGGAAGGAGAATTAGGTTTAGTCGTCATAAAATAGAAGAAGAAAGAAGGTAGAGAGAATGAGGAGAAAAAGAAGAAGAGGAAGAAAAAGATGAGGAATAGAAATCGAAGAACCCAAGTCCTAAAACTCAGCTTTGCATGTCCCTAAAGGTGAGTGCTCTCTCCTGTGTCCTTTCTTATCCTTTATGTTGTGCTTGTTTATCTATTTATCTTTTCCCCCTCCTTATGCCTAAATTTAGGAATTTGATGGGTTTTGAGAGGATTGTGAGTGAGTGAGGAGTTTATAGATTAGATTGACCAATTATCAAAGTAGAAGAAGTGGTTAAGAATTTAATTATTTATTTTGGAGCATTTAGAAACCAAAGACAATAGGAAAAATAAATTAAAATTCATACCTTGGATCTGCCCGACAGAATTAGATAGCCGCTGAGCTACTTTTTTCGAAAACTGGACTCCTTGCTAGTGCCAAGAGACGACACTACCCGCTTGGGGTGCTGACCCGCCGGGCAGGGTGTGTCTGATCGTGACCCGCTGGGCGAGCACGACTTTAGCTAGTCTATTTTAAGTCTGTGAACTCTTTTTTGCAGTTTTTAACTTATTGTTACTTCTTTTATGCCTTGTTGAGTTTATATTGTATGATTACTATTTATCTTGAGAACATTGAGTGTGATATGAAATTGTGCCAATGTCTTATGATAAAAGCTTATGAAAAGCTGTAAGCATTGTATGTGACCATGCATTATAATATTTGAGTTATGTGATGAGGAAAGTATGTAGGAATCTAGCTGGTGGAGGCTGTGATGGGTTGTCTAACCTTAGCCTTACGGGTTATCTAGTTGGGAAAACTCCAATAGTCCATGTTGATCCAATAAAGCCAGGGCGTACTAACAAAACTAGGTAACCCTGACATACCAGGGGATATCATACTAGTTGAGGGTGTGAAAGCCGAAGGCATCGGTATTGATGACGCTTTTTATGGCCGTGCATTTATTCCTAGTCTACTTTCTGACAAGTTTAAGTTGCTACCACATGTGCATGAGTAGTAATTTAGGAACATAGCATGCATATGCATCTCGTTGTGGTGTGATATATTGAAGTGTGCTACGTTATAACTATGTGAAGTTTGTGTGACCTTGTTCATGAGCGATTGATGTAATGTGTATGTATGTGAAATTATAATTGTGTCTTATAGTGAAGTGTCAAGATTATGCATATGTGATCATATTATGCATGTGTGTTATTTGTGTTTGATGAAACAAAATGAGGTGTATGTCTAGTTACTAGGCGAAGGATGTGAAATAAACGTATATTTGTAATTAGGATTGCCTTTGCTACCCTAAGTGTATTTGAGAGGACAGACCCAAGGATAGTGTTATAAGGGTTATAGTTGGATAATAATAGTTGTGACAGAGATAGAGAAAGAGTGAATTACCATACGACGCAATTGATAGTATCAAGGTAAGTTTTAAGGGAGTGTCACGGGTATTTTAGAATGTCTGTAGCCTTAGCCTTGACATCTAGAGACAACTTTGAATATCAAAAAGAAGAAGAGTAAATTCTAAACATGAAGGGTTTAAATACTAAAGAGGATTTTGAGTAAGAAAATATAAGTAATAAGGATGAGTTCTTAGGTTAAGAATGAGATAGTAAGCTTGTATAACAGTTGTGAGAATGAGAGAGGAGTTAATAGGAAGTATTGACTATTGAAAGGAATAGACTCGACCATAGGTATGGAGAATTATAAGAGACTTAATGAGGCTAAGGCCATGGGAGATAAGTGATGAAGGTTGTCTGAGTAGAAAAGTCTGACCTAGCCGTAGAACCCTTAGAGCACTCACTAAGACATTATGTCTCACTCCTTTAGGTTTCTCCTTTTTCAGGATACAAATGAAGACATATGCAGATGGAGCTTGAAGTCACGCGCAAGAAGACGTAGCCTAGTTTTTGTTGTGTTTTTGCATTCTTCTTTATATTTTGTACAGCACCTTCGAGTGATAGATGAGTTGTATTAGGCATGTATGTTTTTTATTGTATTGTTCGTATATAATATCTAATTATATTTATGAGTAGCATTTGCATGTTGTTTCTACCTTTTTAAGTTTGGTTTTTTGTTCTTAGAAATTTGGACCTAGTTACAGTAATACCCCGTAGAGTGTTACAGTGACAACATAAGATTGTTGCAACATACCATTTTCATTCATGAGAGTGCAAAATGGTGCAGAAAAATAATCTTTAGCATTATCACTATGAAGAACACAGACATGATAGCTAAATTGAGTACAAATTTTGGAACAAAATCACAAAACATAGTGAATAATTAAGATCTAGATTTCATCAAATAACATTGCACAAGAAAAGTCATCAACAAAAGTAACAAAATATTTATAACCAAATTTTGAAGTAACTGGGTAAAGACCCCATACATTAGAATAAACAATATCAAAGAGAGCTCTAACTCTTTTATTTAAACGAGACAAATAAACACTATGATGATGTTTAGCAAACTAACAAGACTCATAAAATAAATTCAACATAGACTCTAACTGAGGACATAATTGTTGATGTCAAATCCCTCATATGATGAAGTTTCATTGATAACAAACTGTCAAGAAACAAATTCTAAGTCTACTTGACTTGAGATTACTAATAGTTTGCTTAGAAATGTTATTTATAGAACAAGACTTGATTAAGAAGCATGAAGCAACCTCAAGAAGCATCATTCTGAAGTATACCTGCCTTCAAAAATAACATCTACCCATCAAAAGCAGCCCTATTAAAAGGACAACTAATTAGAAGCATACAAGATTGACCATGCTGTTAGAAGATAACTGATTAAAAGCATATAAGACTGAACATGCTGTTAGAAGATCAAAGTGTAGTAAGAACAAAAGTTGTATATGATCAGAAGCATGTTCAAAAGATGAATTAGGCCAAGGGGTAGTATGACTAGAAGCTACACAATGTTAGACGATTTATCAGAAGATGCAAGTCTAAACAAAGAATGAGATACAAATATCTGCATTGTTCAAAAGTAATAACAAAAGCAAAATCATGCTCAAAATCAAATCAGTATGGGCTTAGAAGCAAAAACTTGCATAAATCAACAAGTTCTAACCAGAAGTAGAGAAGACTAATGCACAAGCACGGTATTTACCAAAAGCAAGTTTAAGAAACATCATGCTGAAACTAGTTTTTAGAAGCATTTTGCAGAAACTAGTCTTTAAAAGCAACTTTCCTAATAAGAATTAAAAAGCAATCAAGGAATATACCACTAAAGATTCAGCCAACATCAATTGTGACAAATTCAAAATTTGAATTTGTGCTAGCTGTTCTCAAAAAATAGAAGAAGAAGTAGAAATCATATAGATTAAAGTTCAGAAGCAGTAGAAAAGATAAGGAAAATAGTCAAGTAAACAGTTGTATGAAAGGGATAACTTATACACTGTTTGATTGAGTTTGAATTCTCTCTAACAACTATAAATGGCTACTTTGAAGCCTATAAAAGGACTCTCATTCAAAGGAGTTCATTGTAAGGAAGAAAAATAGTAAAGAAAGGTAAATATCAAAATTAGAGAAAGTCCAACTTTTGATAAGAAAGTCTTCCTTAGTTTAAACACTCTAGTCATGTGTCTACCTTGTTTCCATCTTAAATAATGTATATAAGTACCCTCTCCTTGTGTAAAACTCAAGAAGTGTTGTGTTGAGAAGGAGAGCAATAAAGTCTGTCCAAATAAAACCTATGAGGGGAACTCAGAAGATTAGTTAGGGGACTGATGCTTTTGAAGTGTGTCTATAGGCACAACTGAGTTAGTTATGTATCTTTATGGCAAAGTTGCTATGGGCTAAAGCATATAGAGGCTTGTGAAAGAATACTTAGGTTGAGCAGACCTGCAGAGGTTACAATATTGGTTCAAAACTTGTAAAATATTGTCCTAGAAAGGTGAGAATACTTAAATGCAGACTTGAAAGGGTGATAATACTTGGAGCAAACCTATACAAGTGAGAATATTGGCCTGGAGAGGTGAGAATACTCAGTGCAGACTTGCAAAGGTGAGAATATTGGTGTTAAGTAGCCTATAGAGGCTTGAGAAGGATATTTGGTGTAAGCTTGTGAAGGCTTAGGAACAAGTGTTGGTACTCTATTGGAAATCCTATAGGTTGTAAGGACTGGATGTAGCCTAAGCTAAAGGGTGAACCAGTATAAAATACTGTGTGTGTAATGACCTACTGTTGCTACTGGACAACGCTACCCTTCTTGGTATTTGGTAATATATATAAATTTCCCACCTCTCTCTCTCTTTCTCTTTTTAAAGAAAACCACCTTGATTAACAAACAACTAAACATCATTATCAACATGTATATATACATAAGAGATTATTTGTCTCAACCAAGATCAACTGGGAAATATATATACGAATCATAGATTTAAAAAACATATATGTCTACACCACAACCCAAAATATACATCAATAAAGGAGAGGAGATACAAAAGTAAAATCTCTATCAAAAGAACAACAAAAGCGAGACTGTGATTCATCACATCTCCTCATCTCTAAGCCGACAACTCTGCCATCAACTCTGAATAGTTGGATCAATTGAAGGCTCCCTATTTGCTCCCACGTCAACAACGTGATCATCCCAAGCATGAACCACACGTACAAAACAATGCAAGGGTAAGCTTACATAAAACATGACATGTAATCAAAAGAAAACAGCTAACAATAGAATCATACTTGTCCATCAAAAAAGAACATACACATTAATCACCATGATATATTATCGTCATTCACATTCATATATATATATATATATATATATATATATATAAGGTTAAGATCCGTTGACATCAGGTGTCAAAGTTAGTCAAATTACACCTTCAATAACTTTTTGTAGAATGCAAATTTAACTAATCCAACCATTGAATTATGTGATATTATCTTCATGATCATGTATATCAAATTTCACATAATTTGGACTTTTCTAGATGTGTCATCTAACATTGAATATTTACATATATTTTAATTTTTTATTGTGCGTTAAAATAAAGTGATGCAATGAATTACTAAATAATTCTGGAATTGTATGAAATTTTGTATTTTTAATCTAATTAATAAGAACATCACATTCAATGGTTGGATCGATTAAATTTGCATTCTACAAAAGTTATTGAAGGTATAATTTAGCTAACTTTTACACCTGGTATCAATGTATCTTGACCCATATATATATATATATATATATATATATATATATATATATATATATATATATACAGCTCCATAGACATATCCATGATGCATGACCGTATTATAAATCAATTTCACCATCTATCATGCCAATGCATGAAGACACTACTCTCGAAAGATTTTCAACATTTTGAGTGACCGGCACAAACATGTTCCTTAACATAGTGCCATCCACAGCTATTGGGGAACACCATAGCTCTGATCTATGGATAGAATCAAGTGGTTGATCAAGATAGATATACATGTGTAGTGGCTCACCATGATACAAGGCTTGCAACGACCTTGGCCCCCTGTGGAATTGTCCCGTCTACCTATCCCCAAGTCCTAAGTGCAATAACCCCCATTGACCTTTCCAACACTAGGTTGGAGGTTCATTTAAGCCTCAACTTTTGTCAACCAACCAACTTACGTGCCTGCTCATAACACAATCACCACTGCAAACTCATGCATGAATGCATGGACAATACCATCCACCATCAATCCAACATCAACAATTTAATAAAATTTAACAACAATTTAACAAAATTCAACAACAACACCATGTGGGCTCAATTCAACACCTCACATGGATGACAACCACCAATAACCACATGTAGGCTCAATTTACACCTAACAAGGCAAGTAGGTTAAGGCCTACCTGAGCAGCCTATACCTTTTTAGGATTTTACCAATAAATCCTCTCAACAATAAGTGGAGGTCTTATTTAAGCAACCTTTTACTTCAATAGCATATCAAGATTCTTAAATCCTTTAGAATAACATCATAAACCAACAATAACAAAGCTCACACAAATCAATTTACACAACAACACAATAACCTCAGAAATCAAGCATACAAGATGAATATATCTTTCTTTTAAAGCTAAAACATTTCGCCAATGTTCCAAGGGTCGCACCTAACGTTAAACCCTTGGCAAATCAACACCACTTCACTTTTTCCTTAGACTCAACCCTGTTGAGTTGATGCTCAGCGCAAAAAAACTGACGCTCAGCGCCACTACAACAGGGAGAATTAGGCCTTTTATCACTTAGTGCCAGAATTCTGTCGCTCAGCACAAACCTACTAGACAACATTTTGTCATCCCACGCTCAGCGCCAAGAGATTGGTGCTCAACGACAACTGTGATTTTTGCAGTTCGTAGGAAGATGACCTAAGGCCATTTTTAACACAATCAATGCCAAGCACACCAAAACACTCCTAGTTACTTCTACTACCTTTCTAACCGATTACACAACAACAAATCACCAAGATCTCATCCTAAACCCATTTTACCAAAATCTGATCTCAAACCCCTTTTCATCGAGATTCTCACCATAACTCAACACACTCTTAGATTTCAACCAATCCAAGGCACAAAATCAATATAATTATAGATATCAAGCCAAAAACAACAATTGGTAAACTTCCCTTGCCTCTTGGAATCTTTGAATTCTGAATTAATGGAAGAGGAGAGAAAAAGGAAATGGAACCCTTGAGCCAAATCAAAGGGAGATCTCAATTTGAGGCAACCGAGATTCTATACAAGAGAAGAAGAAGAAGAAGAAGAAGGGGAAATAGATCTTGGATCAAGCCTTAACCTTGAGGAGAATTAGGAAAGCCATGAGAGAATTTGAGATGCTCCTATACGTGTTTGGTGAACAAATAGGAGAAGAAGAGGTTTTTTTCCTCTTTTAAAGGTTCATGGGCCCTAAAATGGAGTTTGGGCTTACTAAGGTCCATCTTTATCTTGCTAACACTCTAAGGCCTAAACTGACCGAAAACATGACCATTCACTAAACCAACTGAAATATCATCGGTAGAGACATTTGGCTCAAACAACATTTTCTTAAATTCTATAATTCAAATTGGAGTTTCCAAGCCAACACAACATAAAACAACAAACACACATCTACAATTTATTTATTAACTTTTAATTACCAAAATAAATTTAATTTCTGCTTTCAAATTATTAAATCACATATTAGGAAAACACTAGTGTTATAATGTGCCATATCCATTCTCTTTACTTCTCATTATCGTTAGTTGTTTACCTTTTTGAAACTATGCTAATTTGAATTTGATCTTCTTAGAAACTAGATAAACTATTTTTACAGTTCATAAGCAGTAGTACTAATTTTGATTTAAGTCTGAAACTAATCTTTTGAGAAAACTTTTGAGAAACTACATCTAAACACCTTAACTTGTTTTGATTTACTATTCATAATATATTGTTACGTGTGTGAAAACATTTCCTTGCTCCTAACTTACTTCTTATTGTCAAGAAGCATCTTGAATATACAAAATCAGAAGATACTATTATTTATGCAGAAAAGGGCATAATTGGTCAAGAGTCACTATTCAATCCCCTTTAAGTGATTCTTTGATCCACTTTAATAATTTCCTAAACACTCCTAAAGATGGATGGCCTAGCCAATAATGAACTTAAAAAGGGACATTTTAGTGATTGTAGAAATTGAGGATAACGTTGGACCTCCTTCATCTAGTGCATACAACCCATTGGATATTCTTCCTTTACCAATAGTCTTATGGGTCAACAGATTCTAAAATACACAAGAATCAGGAAAAAAGGTTACAGAATAATTTAACGAATATGTCATCTAATAAATGGAAAAAAGATTACACGGGAATTGAGGCATGTATAAAACAAAAGACAATAGAAAGGTGGGAATTAAGGTAGTACATCTATTCCCCTTTACATGAACGTTAGACCTATTAACAAGGGTAATAGGAGAATGGATACTAGAAGGACTAAAAGAAGAAAATATACTTGAATCCCTTGTCATATGATCTGTGGCATTGGAATTAATGACCCAATGCCGAGAAATAGAGGAGAGACATGTAGTAGGATTACCTGTTTGGACAAAAGTGGCTGAAGAAAAAGGTGCATATAATTGTTGAGAAATCTGAAACTGGGTGTATCTATTAAATTCATCATTATTCATAACCACTATGTGCCCTTCCCTTTGGTAATTGACAGTGCCAGGCTAGGACACTGCATGAGCTTGTGGCTGCGAGTATTGCTAATGTTGTGAGGAATGGAGAAAATGGTTTCTAAAGTGACCATTTTCCCAATAATTAAATCATTGCACTTGTCCACCACAGCCACCACCTTGACCATAACCACAACCTCCTCGACTTCTACTATGAATATCACCATGACCTCTTGATCAGACAGCCAAAGCGGAGCGATCAAGCGAATCACCTTCCAGAGTGGCGTGTGATCCCTCAAAAGAAGATTGCATAACTCGAGAAAACACATTTGTAAGATTATCTACTTGTTGACTAGACAAAATATAAGATCGAACCACCTTATACTTTGAATCAAGTTTAGAAAGTCAACTCAGGACTGTAAGTTTCTTTTATCGAGTCACCATCTCCTTTGCAAATTTGTAAATGATAAAAAAGTCAATTCTTTAGTGTGCTTTTAGAACCTTATGAAATAGTTCATTAACTTCTACTTATTCTATTTGCAGCAAAAAATCTCTTGCAGACAGGCATAAATCTAATTCAAATTGTTAGATTTTCCATAGATAAATTTTAGAAAATCCCACATCTCCTTCACCATTTTACTGTGGGTAATAATTGACTGAGTCTGTGTATCAACAGAATTAACGAGTAAGGTCAAGATCTGTTTGTCCTTCGTATTCCATACTGTTGTTGCCTTCGACTCATCTAGACATGATTCTTTTAAATGATCTTCCTTATCCATCCCTTTAAGACTAACTTTAATTAAATACTTCCATTTCACATAGTTCTCACCATCCCTATCAAGCTTGATATTAGTGAGTTTGGAGGAAGTAGTAATGATCTCCATAACAGGCCCCTTGGAACTACCTTTGCTGTTATACATCACGACATAATAGTGGAACATACAATTTTGACCAAAAAAATATTAGGTTACACCATAACACCTCAGAACACTTCTAAAACTCCATAAATAGCAACGAAACCAATTGGGCTTTACTCAGGCCTTAAAAATGCCCTACTTTATCTCCAAAATACGAGTCATCTACATCCAAAAATGGGCATTGAAGATCGTACACGTAAAAACCCAAAAAAAATGGGATCTCCCTATTCTATGATTTGCATTATGTTCTAGCAACCAAATTTTTTTTTCAAACCCCCAACAATCTAGGTTGGCCTCTTTTGTGCCTTGTAGTGGGTATTTTTTTAGGGCTGTGGAGGGAGACTACTAACGACAACTCTTGTTGGAACCAAAGATATATGAAGCGTCTAACCCATCAAATTTTGAAGATAACAAAAGTTATTAAATTTTTAGAGTTCTTATAAATTTGTTTGTTAATAAGCGTCTAGATATCTCTCTTCAAATAAAAAGCTTTTATCAGTATAAATATGCTTTATATAATTTGGCGTCCAATGCACCTTGTTAAACCAAGCGTCCAGTGCTTTACTTTAACTATGCGCTTTATTTTTTAAAACCATCCAGTATCTTATCTAAAATGTTTTCAGAATCCAGCTAAGTTTAAAAGTTCAAATCGATTTATATTTGTATGCTTTGATACAAATGTCTTATTCCTTTTATGAGCACTAATGTTCTAATATATCTTGCAATAAATGGAAAGCATATATATATATTTGTGTATAAGTACAGCTTTGCAGAAAAGAAAGTCAATGAAATAAGAAAAAGCGCACAAGAAGGGGGGGTTGAATTGTGCGTTTAAAAAACTTTTTGAAAAAGGTAGATCAGTCTAAACAAAACGTTTTTAAGCGTAGGGATAGAGAGAAGAAAACACAGAAAGCTTTATACTGGTTCACTCAACCTGAGCTACGTCCAGTCCCTTCACCCAGAAGGTATCTACTAACCAACCTTAGGTTACAAGTATTATTCGTGGCCTTTTCAGGCTTTACAAAGCAATCACCCTAGATTGCTTAACCCAAGTATTCTTTTACACTAAGCCTCTCCAGGCTTTCACAACACTACAAGTGTTTTAAAGAAAAGAAATTAACTCACGTAGTGAAGATTTGAAAGATTTAGCTCAAGATCTCTTTGAGAATCTTTACAAGATTTTGCTATCGTCCTAGTGGACGCTTCTATCAGAGTATTCTAAAAGTCTACACAGACTTCACCTTTTTCAATTCACTTCACTTCTGTTCACGCTAACTATTTGCTTCTTCGTTGGTGCATGTGTATATAGTCTTCAAGGGAAAAAATCCGTTGTAGAGGACTTTGACTCGTCTATGCAATGAGAAGCGTGCAAATAGTCTTTTCAGAAAGGTCAGGCATGACACTTTTTAGACTTGCACTAAAAAGGAAGGTGCGGGACTGCGCTGGCGGTCTGTTCTTCTGAACATTCCTCATTTGTCTTGGCAGCTTGATAAGTTGACTTGCTTTATTTATTCTGCTGCGCTTTGCACTAAAATGGTGTTGATGTTATTTAATGCTTCAAGCAAATTTGAATGTTAGTTCACAGAAGTAGTAATATGTCAATTACGAGAAAGATTTAGCATAAATAAAATTGACGTTCAAACTAAAAGCTTAGTCGTTTGAACATATGATCTTGGAGGCTTGTGTGAGTTTATTCATCGGACAATCGCCATCAGTTTGTTCACTGGTAGGTCTTTTTCGGCGAGTCTTCTGGACGGTCTTTTAATTATGTCAACTGGACGGTTGTTAACCTGTCTGTAGGATGATCTTTAATGCATCTACTGGACGGTCTTTAACTCGTCTACTGGACGGTCTTCTTAGCTGTAACGGGGTTAGTTTTTAAGCACATAACAATTCATTAATAAGTTTGTTATCTTCAAAACTTTGAGAGATTAGACATTTCTATGTCTTTGGTTCCAACAGTCAACTTATCAAGCTATCAAACCAAAATAAGAAATGTTCAAAAAAAACAACTCTAAAGCACAGAACTACACCAACCCTTTTGGTGTAACCACAAAAATGTTTTTTTTTCCCTTTAGCAAGCTTGATACATGCGCTGCTACACATGACAAATTTTACACGTATCTCTAAAGCTTGAAGTTCGTCCATCTCAACGGTTACCTTGTCAAGACTATATACCTACAACTAGATGAAAGTTGGCACAATGACGAACAAGAACAGATTGCAACAAAGTTTAAAAACTCTTTATTTGGATAAGCTCTAAAAACTCTCAATTTTCTTATTCTTTGCATAGCAAAATTGTTGAAAATTTGCTTTGTATTTTCATATCCTCACTAAATGAGTAGATTTCTATAAAACACTTCTTTGTGTTATGAAAGCCTGGGGAGGTTTTGTGGAAAAATAATACTTAGGTTGTGTAAATGATCTGAAGTGATCACTATTGTAGACCTGAAGAGGTTGGTAAGAATACTCATCTGTAACCAAGAGTTGGTTAATGGAAATCCTTCTAGATGAAGGTACTGGACGTAGCTCAGGTTGAGTAAACTAGTTTAAAAATCCCTTGCGTGCTTCTTTTTCCTTATCCTTATCTTACTTTATTTGTTTTTCTTTTTATTGTCTAAAGATTTGCAAAAAAGTTTTTTTTAAAACACACAATTCAACCCTTTATGTTGTATGTTCCTTTATTTTAATTAGTATTAAAGCTTGGCCTCTAAGAGTTGAGCATTTAATAGTGCAAGGGTAAACGATCCTGAGCAAATCTATGGATAACGAAAGACAAGCTGTCAACACACCACCCTTGTTTAAAGGGCAAAACTATGACTACTGGAAACAACGTATGATTGCCTTCTTTGACGCATGTCATATCGATATGTGGGTTGTCGTAGAGATAGGTGACTATCAACCCATTGATGAAAATGGAGTCAAACTGCCAAAAGGTTAGTGGACAGAGGCACACAAACAAAGGTATCTGCTAAACTCTAAAGCTAGAAATGCTATTATGTGCATTTTGTCTAAATCTAAATATGAAAAAGTACATAGTTTAAAAAGTGCCAAACAGATGTGGGACACTCTAGCTCTTGCTTATGAGGGAACCGAATAAGTAAAAAGATCTAAACTAAGCTTATTTGTACGACAATATGAATTATTTACAATGGAAGACAATGAAACTATTGAACTCATGTTTGGTATATTTCAAACCATTGTAAACAACCTAAGGTCTCTAGGTAAAACTTATGATAATTATGATTATATTGACAAAATTTTGATAAGTTTGCCTAGACAGTGGAGACCACAAGTTACAGCCTTGAGAGCATCCAAGGATCTAATTACTCACTCCATGGAAGAGCTTTTTGGAACGCTTAAGATACACGAGTTGGAGTTGAAACAGGATGAAGGACTTAAAAGAGGAAAGTCCTTGGCCTTAAGTGTCAAACATCTAGCAAAATGGTCATCATCCAAGGCTCTCAATGTTAAAAAATCTTATCAGGAAGGATCAGAAGAAGAAGATTCTAATGAGGATGAGATCTCTTTTATATCAAGAAAAATACAAGCCATGTGGAAGAAGAAAGGAGGATCTAGAACCAAAAACTTCACTAGGAAGTTCAACAAAGACCCTAAGGAGAAAAGTTCTCTTGTTTGCTTTGAATGCAAAAAGCTTGGACACTTTAAAGCTGAATGTCCAAGCTTACAAAAAGAAAAGAAGAAGATCTTCTCTAAAAAGAAGAAGAAAGGACTCATAGTGACATAGAAAGATATGGACCTATCTTCCTCTAAAGAAGAAGAAGAGGAATAAGTAAACTTGTGTCTCATGGCAGATACAAGTCCAAAGAGCTAAAAGAATGAGCAAGAAGATGAGGTAAACTTCAATGACTTAACCTCTCTTCAGGAAGCATACAATGAACTGCTTTCTAATTCTTCCATTCTCTCTGTAGCTTACAAAGATTTGAAAAAGAAATTTTCAAAAATATCAAAAGAACCTGACTTGCTTAAAAAAAGTCATGAAGATATTTTAAAGAGAATAAAAAATTAATAGCAGAAAAGCCAAAAGACCTATTTGAAGTGAAATCACCTAAAGAAGCATAGAAACTTCATAAAGAGGTAAATCACTTAAGAAAGAGTCTAGCCAAATTTGTTAGTGGAACTGAAAATTTGAACAAAATTCTATCTTATGGACAAAGTCCACATGACAAGTCTGGTTTTGGCTTTAAGAGAGAAGCTTCTACAACAACTAAGGTTACTGCTTTTTGTAAACACTGTGGAAGAAACAAACTTGAATCATTCAAATGTATTTATTGTCCAGTGAAAAAGGCGTCAATGCCTTCAGAACTAACAAGAGAGGACCCAAGGCCATTTGGGTACCTAAATCCATGATTATACTTGTTGCAAATCTACTTAACAACAAAAAGAAAACCCTAGTCATTGTATCTAGACAGTGGCTGCTCATGACACATGACAGGAGAAAAGTTTATGTTCCAAAGCCTTCAACAAAAGAATGGTGGATGGGTCACATTTGGAGGAAATCAAAAGTGGAAGATAAAAGAAATAGGTAAAATTGGTAAGCATCCTTTACCTTCTATTGACAATGTTTTATATGTTGAAGGACTTAGACGTAATCTACTGAGTATAAGTCAATTGTGTGATAGTGGTTACAATATCTCTTTCAATAAAGATGAATGTATAGTCAAAAAATGTGGATGGATCCATCTTGTTTTCTCCAAAAAGACAAAGCAATCTTCACAAGATTGATTTAAGTGATTTAACAAATCAAAATGTGACATGTCTAGTATCCATCAAAGAGAATTAATGGACTTGGCATAAGAAACTTAGACATGTAAGCTTGAGATTAATCTCAAAGCTAAATAAGCATAACATCGTAAGAGGACTTTCAAATGTTATCTTCAAATATGATATTCTTTGTGATGCATGTTAGAAATGGAAACAAGTCAAAAGCTCTTTTGAATCAAAAAATATTGTTTCCACTACTAAACCCCTTGAACTGTTGCATATTGATTTGTTTGTACCAACTAGAACAGCTTCGCTTGATGGAAAGCGATAAAGATTAGTCATAATGGACGACTATACTAGATGGACATGGGTTATGTTTCTAAGACACAAGGATGAGTCTTTCAAAGTCTTTTCTATATTCTGTTAAAAAGTTCAAAACGAAAAAGGTGTTTGCATAGCCTCAATCAGAAGTGATCATGGAGGAGAGTTTGAAAATAAAAGTTGTCAAGGGTTTTGTGAGGAGAACGAAATCCTCTACAACTTTTCTATACCTCGTACACCTCGACAAAATGGTGTGGTAGAGAGAAAAAACAGGTCATTGCGAGAAATGACTAGAACCATGCTCAATGATAACTCAACTCTTAAACACTTCTGGCCTGAAATTGTAAACACAACATGTTATTTACAAAATAGAATATATATCAGACTTATCTTGAAAAAGACTCCCTATGAATTGTGGAAGGGACGAAAACCCAATATAGCATATTTCCATCCTTTTGGATGTCAATGTTTTATTCTGAATACTAAGGATAATCTTGGAAATTTTGATTCTAAGTGTGACAATGGAATATTGTTAGGCTATTCTGAAACGTCTAAGGCATATAGCATTTACAACTATAGAACCTTAACAGTTGAAGAAGTCAGTCACATTAGATTTCAATATAGTAAGCCTGATAGAGAACTATCAGAGCTAGATGAATCTTTTACAGATATGAAATTGGACGATAACAAAGAATCAAATTCTAGAACTCTATTGGATGACTCATCAAAAGAAGAACATAGAGAAACATTTGGACACAATTAACAGATGAAGAACTACCATCCAGAAGATCAAATCCTAGGAGATGTACACGATCATGTTAGAACGAGATCAACCTTCAAGGAGAAAGCTCAAGTTGCCTTGATTTCTCAAATGGAACCAAAGACGATAGATGAAGCCTTATTAGATGAAGGTTAGATTAAAGCTATGAAAGATGAGCTGAACCAGTTCAAAAAGAATGACGTATAGAAATTAGTTCCTCTACCCAAAGGCAAGTCAATAATAGGAACAAAATGGGTGTTTAGAAACAAGTTGGACGAGGCAAGTAAAGTAGTGAGAAACAAAGCTAAACTTGTAGCTCAAGGTTACTCATAATAAGAAGGTATTGATTTTACTGAAACTTTTGCACCTGTAGCTAGGCTAGAAGCCATTTGCATTTTACTTTCATTTGCTACTCATAGTAACATGAAGCTCTATCAAATGGATGTAAAGAGTGCTTTCTTGAATGGCATAATAAATGAAGAAGTTTATATGAAACAACCTCTTAGCTTCGAGTGTGATACTTTTCCTAAACATGTTTTCAAACTCAAAAAGACTTTATATAGACTCAAACAAGCTCTTAGAGCTTGGTATGGGAAACTAAGTTTGTTTCTTTTAGAAAATAGTTTGATACCAATCTGTTTAGCAAAACCGTAAATTCATACTTTATTATTGTGCAAATATACGTGGACGATATTATATTTAGTGCTAATAATGAAGCTCTATGCAAGAAGTTTTTTAAGCTTATGATGACAGAATTCGAAATGAGCATGATGGGAGAATTAAAGTCCTTCCTGGGATTGCAAATAAAGCAGACAAACAATGGCATATACATACATCAAACAAAGTATGCTAAGGAATTACTCGAGAAATTTAAGATGAATGAAGCCAAGGAAATGAGCATTCCTATACAACCATCTTTAGTACTAGGACTGGACGATACATCTAAAAAGGTAAACCAGACCACCTACCGAGATATGATTGGATCTCTACTATATCTTACTGCATCCAGACTAGATATCATGTTTAGTGTATGTCTGTGTGCTCGGTTTCAATCTGATCCTAGAGAAGTTCATTTTACTACTATGAAAAGAATCTTTAGATACCTAAAAGGAACTATTAACCTTGGTCTATGCTTTAAGCCAAGTAAAGAGTATAGGTTAGTTAGATTCTGTGATGCTGACTATGCCAAAGATAGAGTAAAATGGAAAAGCACCAGTGGGGGCTGTCACTTCATTGGAGGCAATCTTGTCTCCTAGACTAGCAAAAGGCAAGGAATAATTGCCTTATCCATAGTAGAAGCAAAATACATATCAGTAGCGTGCTATTGCTTATAGCTTCTGTGGATCAAGCATCGACTAGAGGATTGTAGCATATACGAGAGTAAATTTCTTATTCTTTGTGATAATACTACTACTATTAATCTTTCAAAAAATCCTATACTGCATTCTAGAGCTAAACGTATTGAAATTAAACATCACTTTATAAGAGATTATGTTCATAAAGGATTATTGATATTCAGTTCATTAGCACTGAAAATCAACTAGTAAATATATTTACAAAACCCTTTTCCTACATATAAACTCATCCATATAAGAAAAAGTCTTGGTATGGATTTTGTAAAGGAATGAATAATTTCATTCATCCAAAGGACTGACCATCCAATGGATTGTAGCATCCATTTGCATCTTAGAGTCCATTATGTTTGCATCCTTCTTAGATTGAATATTAAACGTTTTCGTTAAGCATCGATATTAGCATATATGTACAATTATGCTTTTACTGACAAAGATTTGAAATAAATACTTTATTCCTTATCTAAGTCATTTTTGTGGCGTAACTGATATCGAAATTGTAAAATTGCCTACACCCACATTTAATGCACCTTCTCTCTCCTAAAAAATTCAAAATATCGCCAAAACAAACCCTTTAGTTACTTCTGATACACTCAAAACCCTATATTATCCCTTTTCAAATACCAAACCCTACCACTATCTAAAATCTGATCTCCTTCTACACTCTTGCTCTCAAAATTTTTGAAACCCTAAAACTCCTCAACTTCAATCAACTATGGCTGTGGCTAAAATAAAAAGTTCAAACAAAGAAGAAGTTGTTGTTCTTGTTGAATACAAGTTTGACATAGACACCCTCAATGACATGGTTGTGAGGGTGAAAAAAAATCTCATAAGATGCAACATTCTGAACTACTTCTGTCTGAATGAAGTAATTTACCCAGAACTTGTTCGAAGCTTCTAGAAGACCATTGAATTCACTAACAATAGTGTGGTTGGCATTGTTCTAGGAGTCAAGGTTACTGTTGACCTTGCAAGCATTGCAAGCACAATTGGGTGTGAACGTGATGGGTCGTGCATAAAAAATGGCTGGCAAAATGACTATGGTGGGCATGAAACTGTTGATGCAGCACTGATAGGTCTTAAGGTTGAAGAACACGTTGAATATAGCAAATTGACTAAAGAAGGGGAGGTCTTCCAGCAATTTCTAAATAAGGACATTCTTTATAAAGCTAGCTCGAAGGATAGTGTCACCTTCCTTCACCGCTTCTCCCTCTTCCATATGATTAACGAGCAGCAGTTCAACCTTTCGCATCTCATCCTGAGCAACATCTTCAAGAACATGAAGGAAAAAGAAGTGATTGATGAAATCGCTTATTCTGCCTTGTTGAATAGAATTTTCTAGATACAACAAGTTTATCATGAATTTTTCAACCTATCGAGCTTAGAACAAGTAAACATCAGGCAACTAGGTGGCGGCTACAAGATATATCAACTACCTTTTGGATGCAACAACATTAGTCAAATGAAGGCTGTGTTTACATTGAAACCCATTGAGAAAGACTCAAAGGCTAGCAAAGTGCCCAAGGAGGAACCAGTGGAATTGCCTCCTCGACCAATAGAAGAGAGAATGGAGCAAGGCGTCCAGCCTATTGAATCACAAGAAGAAGAAGCTTTCTTCGTTCAACAAGTGTCTATAGCAATCAGAGCTGTAGCGTCTAGAAGACAACCATCCAAGAGTAAGGCGTCCAAACAACCCACGACTTCTAGAGCCACAAAAGCAAAATCTCAACCATACCCCGTACCAAATGTTGTTCCTCCTCCATTTGCTTTGCCTCCTCCTCCCCCTCAACCTATTAAATGAAAACTAAGGCTGCAAGAAGATTCTGATGATGAGGATAGTGAGTTAATTGCCGTCCTGCTGAATAAACAAAGAACTGAAAAGACTATAGTTCCTCAACAACCAAGAAAAAATCGTCTAGAGTCAAGTCCACTACCGAAAAAAGCAAAAGAAGTAAGTCATCCACAGCTGACTCTGGTGATATGATTATTGTTGAAAATGACTTTGTTGAATCTATACTTGCTGAACCCCAACTAAAAAACCAAACACAAGCTCAAACAGATAACCAAACACTAACCCAAACACCTACCCATCAACCTTGAACATCAGACTACCCGTCATGGTACACACTAACCATTACTAAACCTTAACCAGATATGCTTTTGCCTAGTGATAAAGGTTATGTTTACAACATACCTACACCTGGCCTAGTTCATCAGTGTGTATCCATCAAGCCACTAAAACAAAGAAAGATCCTTTACATTGAATGGTGCACTCCAAAGCCCATTCCTGTAACTATTTCTAGACCTAAAATGGGCATCAATTTAGATGAAGCTTATGCATTTGATGGATAGGCAAAAAGTTGGGCAGCATGTAAAAAGAACTAGAGCTTGCAGTACGAAAACAAAACAGGCAAAATCTCATGGATACAAATCCCATCATTCTGCATCTAGAACCATATTCTGAACCATAATATGGATTTGATTATTCTCCTATTCCAAAAAATCCTTTCGTCCATAAGTATATTCATCAACCCTCTGAGGAATATCTATCTCTGCCACTAGAAGCCATTGTTAGCCTCCCTCTCAAGCGCTTCATCAGAAAGCTGTATCCAGAGATTATACCACATGGCACTTTAATGCACATCATCCAGAGATACTTCAACATAGAGTCCTTCCCTTGTATGATCTAGAGACAGCCAAGAAAAAGAAAAAAAAAAGGCATGGGGGAACATGTTCATATTTGGCCAGCTAATTTGAAATTTAAGCCATTGGATCCAACAGAAGCAGGCTTCTTTCTCGCTCCCTTTGATCATATGTTTTGTACATCTTTGAAGGCCTCTGCCAAGTTGCGATTTTAGATGTTCATCTTGCCTTCACAACACATTTCTCGTCATATAACCATCCGCATCCAGCCAGACAAAATATGTCCAAGGTTGCCAAGCCTAGATGAAAATAAAAATTCTGACAAAACCACCTTCTATGCCAATGCCCTCCAAATCAAATTTCAACAGCACAATCAAGTCATTTAGGAGTGGTACATGTCAAGAAGGATGACACAAGAAATGGATGCCAACGATGTTGAAAGATTCTGGCATTAACAAATGTGGACCTACAAACAAAAAGCTTCAGGAAGTGGACTGTTTGAAGAAGACAAAGCTGCGAACAATGCAGAATGGTAACTACACGCAGTGTCCAACTCGTGTAATTAACTTCTCTGATACATTTGCCGCCTTCCTCAACTCCACTAACAATCATCCATTAATTAGCCCTGCAACGAAAATTCTTTATGCCATGGTAGACGCTCTGACTGACCCACGGTACCTAAAGCCACCTTTTCAATGGGAATCCCTTTACCTTCATTACAAGCAACCTCATCCATACCATATACACTACCCCACTCTCAAGTTCCTTGAAGCACTATCACCTTCATCCAATGAAACCAAACACACCACCTCACCCTCCCTTACCGATACCTCCACCTCCACCAACCCCTGGTTCCCAAGCTTCTGCCAGCATTCCTACTACTATTGAAATTCCTCAACCAACACCTTCTGTTGATCTCATCGTCCAAGACTATGTCAACACCCAAATTCAACCTATCATGACATTCCTTTAACAAATCCTCCAAAACCAGTAACAAATTCTAAACACTCCTCGACCATCTCTACCTCCTCCACCTCTGGAATGACAAGATGTTTTTTTTTCTTCTACCTCAATTTTTTTCTGATGACAAAAGTGGGAGAAATAATAGAAAGTTTTTTTTGAGTTTTTTATGTGTATTCTTTTTAATGAATATGAGTTATCTATTTCATTTATGCATAGCATACAAGCATACATATACTTATATCTGCTTTGAACCTATCCTTTTTTTTTCTATGCTTTAGTTTTTTACTCTGATACAATTCTCGGAGTTTCTAATATGTTTCCATTCCTCGCTTTGATAAAAGTATTAGACTCAAGGGGAGTATGCTCGACACTCAAAAACCATTTGATCGCTTTATGTGTTTTATATTTGGTAAAAACTCAAAAATTTAATAAAGTTTTTCATCATCAAAAAGGGGGAGATTGTTGGAACCAAAGACATATGGAGTGTCTAACCCCTCAAATTTTGAAAATAACAAAAGTTATTAAATTTTTAGAGTTCTTATAAATTTGTTTGGTAATAAGCATCTAGATATCTCTCTTCAAATAAAAAGCTTTTATTAGCATCCAATATGCTTTATATAATCTGGTGTCCAACGCACCTTGTTAAACTAAGCATCCAGTGCTTTACTTTAACTATGCGCTCTCTTTTTGAAAACCGTCTAATATCTTATCTGAAACGTTTTTAGAATTCAACTAAGTTTAAAAGTTCAAATCAATTTATACTTGTACGCTCTGATACAAATGTCTTATTCCTTTTATGAGCACTAATGTTCTAATATATCTAGCAATAAATCAAAAGCAGACATATGTTTGTGTATAAGTACAACTTTGCAGAAAAGAAAGTCAACTTATCAAGCTGTCAAATTGAAATAAGAAATGTTAAAAAAAAACAACTCTGAATCACAGAACTACACCAACCATTTTGGTGTAACCACAAAAGACATTTTTTTGTCCCTTCGACAAGCTCGATACGTGTGCTACTACACACGACAAATTTACACGTATCTCTAAAGCTTGAAGTTCATCCATCTCAACGGTTACCTTATCAAGACTATATATCTACATCAAGACCAAAGTTGCCACAATGACAAACAAGAACAGATTGCAACAAAAGTTTAAAAACTCTCTCTTTGGATAAGCTCTAAAAACTCTCAATTTTCTTATTCTTTGCATAGAAAAGTTGTTGAAAATTTGCTCTGTATTTTCATATCCTTACTAAATAGTAGATTTCTATAAAAACACTCTTTTATGTTGTGAAAGCCTAGAAAGGCTTTGCGACAAAATAATACTTAGGTTATGTAAGTGATCTAGGGTGATCACTATTGTAGGCTTGAAAAGACTAGTAAGAATACTCATCTGTAACGAATAGTTGGTTAATGGAAATCCTTCTTGGTGAAGGTACTGGATGTAGCTCAGGTTGAGTGAACCAGTATAAAAATCACTTGTGTGCTTCACTTCCTTATCCTTATCTTGCTTTATTTGTTTCGCTTTTTATTGTCTAAAGCTTTGCAAAAAAGTTTTTTTAAAACACACAATTCAACCCCCCCCCCCCTTTCTTGTGTATTTCTTTTATTTCAACTCTAAACCTTACCCAACTCTAGATACCATGTAGAGAGAGATAAGCATATGAGTAAACTGTAAGTAGATACACTATAATGTGTAGTAACCCTCATATTTATATTATTGGGTTAAGTATATACAAGCATATAGACCAAGCCCATATACATGCTAAAACCCTTTATTCTTAATAATAACCCCTAACATGGGTGAATCACACATTTAATTTCAAAGCATGCACCACAGCTTAAGTTGTTGGAAACTATTTGTATTCCTAGGAAATTAATGTCTAGGATAGCTACAAAGGAAGATTCATAGGGAGTTACATTTTCAAGTTATTGCTCTTAAATGTAATTTAATATGAATTTTTATAAATAGAAATGTTGTTGAGTGCTTCTTCTTTTAAGCATTTCATCAAAATCTAGTCTTTAACTTGGTATTAAAGTGGGTTTGATCCTGCTCTACCTATCTCCGCTTTTGGTGAAGCTTTTGGCATTGCTTGTTGTCGCCCATCACCATTTGCCATTGTACTGTTCATCATGTGGTATTGAGGTACTGTTCATCTTTTGTGCATGTGCACATTATTCACTATTGTTGTCTCCTCCATTCATCAAGAAAGTCTCAAGTGTTTAGATAAGGAAAAAAATGTCAAAAGTAAGTTCTTTTGCCACTAGTACCTCAATAGTTTGTGTCTCCCAATCTACTAATAGTCAAAATCCATGGATAATCGATTTAGGTTTTTTCGATCACATTTCTAGTGATGGTTCTTTATTCTCCTCTATGTCTCCTCCTAAAATTCTTCATCTCATTACCTTAGTAAAAGCATCTAAGGTTACTACTAAAGCAATTGGTCAAGTTACCCCATTTTCTTCATAAAACTAAAAATATGTCCTTTTTGTCCCTAATTGTCCTTTTAATTTAATCTCTCTTAGCCGGTTAACTTGTTCTCTAAATTGTTCAATGACATTTGATTCTAACTCTTTTGTTATATAGGAATGTGGAACGGGTCAAGTAATTGGCATTGGACAAAAATTTTGAGGTCTCCATTAGTGTTACATCTACAAAGCTTTTTTATGATTTCATGGGTCATCCAAATTTCTCAAAATTAAAGCAAATGGTTCCAAGTCTTGAAAAAGTACAAGTGTTAATAGACCAAATTTTGAGTATTAGAAATAAACTATAAGGAGACCCTTTTTAGGACTCTAATGTTATATTATTTGATTAAGAATATCTTAGGTGTTATTATTATTATTATATTTATCGTTGTTGTTGTTGTTGTTGTTGTTCTTATTATTATTATTATTGTTGTGATTACTATTATTGCTATTGTTAATATTATTATTGTTGATGTTATTCTTATTATTATCATTATTATTATTATCAATGTTATTATTGTTGTTGTTATTATTATTATTATTGATATTATTATTGCTATTATTAGTATTGTTGTTCTTGTTATTATTACTATATTTATTATTAGAATTATTATTGTTATTAGTATTGTTGTGGTTATTATTATTATATTATTATATTTTTATTTTTATTATTACTATTCTTGTTACTATTATTGTTGTTATTATTGTTATAATATTATTATTATTATATTATTATTATTCTTGTTATTCTTATTATTATTACTACTACTAGTACTGCTATTCTTGTAATGACTGTGGTGGTTGTTGCTATTATTACTATTTTTGTTGTTATCGTTATAGTATTATTAATTTTGTTGTTATTAATATCCTAGTGATAGAAATTAGTAAAAATTAGATAATAGGACCCACCAAGCTACACACCCACCCATGTTTTATAAGAAGGGGAGATCGAGAAAGATTATGGTTAGTTGTCAGAAAATAGGAAAAGGAAAAGAGAATAAGGGAAAACCTAAGCAACCCTCTTAGGGATTTGGCAATCACACCTCTAGGTAAGTGCAGCCCCTTGTATGTTCCTCTTCCCCATAATTATATGAATATTGATTATATGTGTCTGGCATGTTTTACCTTTCCCAAAATTGTATGAATCCTTATTGTATGTGTGTTTAGCATGTTTTCCTTTCTCCATTCTCCAACATTGTTTGCCATTGTCTATCTTGCCTGTCATGATAATTGTATGTTTATGCCATAAGGGGTATTCTAATGTTTAGGAATAGGATTGTTTCTCCCTCTTTGTTTATTTGTGGGGGTTTTGGAATGGATGTTAAATTTTTAGGTTTAAATTATATTACTATTATTATTGTTGTTGTTATTGTTGTTGTTGTTATTATAATAATAATAATAATAATTATTATTATTATTATTATTATTATTAATATTATTATTATTATTATTATTATGTTAATCCCCATTGATAAAAGATAAAGATATTGTTTATCTAATATTTAAAAGATAAAGATATAGTTTATTTCATAGATAAAAGATAAATATTAGATAAAAGACACAGATATAGCATATCCCATAAATATAGGATAAAGATTAGATGAATTATAAAGATACAGTCTATCTCATATATAAAGGATAAAGATATAATTTATCCTATAGATAAAAGATAAAGATATAATATATCTCATAGATAAAAGATAAATAGATAGAAGATAAGGATATAGTTATCCCATAAATAAAAAATAAGACGTATATTTATTCTTATAGATAAAAGATAAGATACATCTCCATTCCCATAGATAAAATATAAAATGTATATCTATTTCTATGGGTAAAGATAAGAAGTAACTATATCCCCATAGGTAACGATAAGATGTATCTCTATTCTCATAGGTGATAAGATATATATCTATCCCCATAGGTAAAAGATAAGATGTGTTATGCCTATTTTATAGGTAAGAGATAAATTGTATGTTCATCCTATAGGTAGGGAATAAATAATTGCTTATCCCCTTAGAATAATTGGGAACAGGTGAAGTTTGTACCAGTTTCTATGTTGTGAAATATGTATGAAAATTTGATAAGTATTGAGATAAGGGGCCTAGCTTAAGAGAGGTAAGACCCTGCTTGTGCAATGTATGATAAGATCATGAGCATTATGTATGTGAATCATGCATTATAATATTTGAGCTATGTGACTAAGGAAAGAATGTAGAAATTTGGATAGTAGAGGCTCTAATGGGTTGTTTAACCCTAGCCTTAAGGGTGATTATACCTGGTGTGAGATGCTCTAATGGCCCATGATAATCCCATGAAACCAAATCAAACTGGAAAAGCTCGGTAACCCCGACTAGTCACTAAAGGATATCATTCTAGTGAAAATGTGAAAGCCAAAGGCATCGGTACCGATGACACTTCTTATGGCCATGATGTCCTCCTAGTCTGCTTTTTAAGAGTTTAGCTTAGTACCACATGTGCATGAGAAATAGAAACTAAGTTGCATTACATTACATGTGCACCTCATTAAGTTACATTGCATGTGCATCCTATTAATGATATGATTGTTGTTTTTGATGGTGCACTATAACATAAATTACATGTTCTATGTTCTGTGTATAAATTGTGATATCTTAAGTATGACATGAATGTTGATATACTTTAAATGTCATGATTTATTGTTGAAATGTAAATGCCTGTTATATGTGTTCTATACAGTGTTGTAGTGTCTTTAGGGCTGAGACTGTGGTCTCATTAGTTTAAGTTTAAATATTTTCAAATTAAGCAAAGCTAGGAGCAATAAGAAAGGAAATGTTCAACATAACTTTTGTTTTATAACTTTGCTATTCTTGTCTTAAGATGCCAATTTCTTCTTTTATAGTTAATAACCTCCTACATGAGGCGTAGTTGTTATGTTGATAATTACTATTTAGTCTTGTAAAGTACCTTGGGTACTCATGCATTGAAAAGTGTATGTTTTATTGAAGTTTTATTTAGAAAAGTTATGTTTTGTTAATGAAAATATGTGCGAAAGGTAATGCCCCTTGGGATGTTACATTAATAGTATCAGAGCAGGTCGGTCTTTCTAACCTTTGTCTTATATGTCTTCTATGTTTCTTACATGTGCCCTATGAAAATTGTTTGAAGTTGCTTAAACCATATGGGTGTTTTTGGTTGCCTACTATGCTATAAGTCTTAGCTACCTTGTCATGGAATATTGACACTAGCCACCTCAATACTTCGTGTAATGTAGGTAGGAAATACAGCAAGTGGAAACCAAGTCCAAAGGTAGTCACCCTTGATTCTCCTAGTAGTAACCACCCACCTAGCCAACCTAACTTTAAATAGGAAACCTTAGAAAGGGTAAGGAGTAGCCAAAGAGAACTAATTGTAGAGACCTGGAATTTGAAATTTGTTAAAACTTGAAAGAGTCAACCACCATCCCTTAAGCATTATAACAAGTGGAGTGCTAGTGGAGAGGTTTGATAGATAAGATGACCTTTTCGAGGATACCTTTACAGTGGGAGAATTTTAAGGTAATATTTCCATATAAGCACCCCTTAGGTTGAGTGAATTCACAAAAAGAAGTTAGAAGTGCGCAATGAAAGTGTGACAATAGGCAGAGTTTAAGATTATACCAATCTGAGAGACCAAAGGAAGATATAAATAAGGGTGAGAGAGCTTAAATCGTCAAGGAGTCCTATAATAGAGGAATATCCTAGCCCTGGGAGGAGCGAGACAGTTAACCCTATACCTTAGCTATAGTTGGCCTTTTGTTTCGAGTGTTAGAAGACCAACAAGGATGACGAGCTTACCCTAAGTATTTGTTTGCTAAATGATAAGCTTCTTAGTTTTTTTCATGCCCTAGGAGTAGTATATTTCTTTCTCTTGTGTGAATGATGGGGAGTTGCCTACAAACTCTTTGTCCTTACTTGAATGCTTGAGTGTGTAGATATAAATTGTTTCAGTGAGTGCTTTCTCTGATTGATGTGATGACCCTTAAGTAGGAACAATATTGCACTTGGTATGGTTTACTTCTAAACCATCTGAGTTATGTTGTGGTATGCTAGGAAATTTCCTTAGTTGGTTTTGTCTGGCTTGTATGTTTTATAGTTTTTATAAGCATAGTAAGGGAGAGTTGAGTGTTTATTTGTGCCCTAGGAATAAGGGTTAGAGTACCATTGTCTAGGGACAAAGGAATAGTAATCTAGATTTCAGGTAGCCTAAAGCCTACGAGAATAGTACTGTCCTAGATAAACCAATAAGAATGATAAAGACATTTAGGAACACCAACCCAGGAGTAACTTGAGTGATAATGAATTAGAACTACCATGTTAAAGGAAGACTCAATGAGTCACACCTAGTAGAGACTTATAAGAATGGATCCTTAAGTACCCCATACCTACTAGACATGGAGTTGCCTTTAGTAAAAACTTGTAGGGAATAATTCCCAAACACTGTATACCTTCCTTAGACAGATGCCTAGGCTAAGAATTACTAAATCTTAGAGGATGTGTTTAGGAATTAGGCCTAGACAAGGAGGAAGAGATGACAAAAGATGCCCATAGGTAGAACCCGTTCATTATGATGGTTGCAAAAACTAGTTTACTTACAAAATGAAATCTTGTGCAAAACCTTGGATTAAAAGAGTAGGAATTTCTCCAAGAAAGTTAATGAAGGATTGTAAAACCTTCAGAGTTAAAATTTGTTCATAAAGTTATTAGTAGGGTGAATCTTAGAAGATTGGGAAAGATGAATAAGCAAGTAATGGTGGATATATTCTTAGGCTTTGATTTTTTTAGGACAATTTTTTTTAAAAGAGATAGAATGCAATAGCCCAAATTTTAAGTATTAGAACTAAAGCATAAGGAGACCCTTTTAGGGTTGTAATATTATATTATTTGATTATGAATACCTTAGGTGTTATTATTATTATATTTACTATCATCATCATCATCATCATCATCATCATCATTATTATTATTATTATTATTATTATTATTATTATTATTATTGTTGTTGTTGTTTTTGTTGTTGATGTTATTGTTGTTGTTGTTGTTGTTGTTGTTGTTATTGTTATTGTTATTATTGTTATTGTTGTTGTTGTTGTTGCTATTGTTCTTGTTATTATTATTATATTTATCATTAATGTCAGGAATTGAAAGTCAAACCATTGGTATGACATCTAATAGTCCCCCAACCGTTACACCGGTATCAGAAGTCTTAAATCCATCTTATTCCAAGGCTCAAAACAAACGTATTATTCATTCAAGTCATGTGATCCAATCAATTGGTTCTACGCATTTGATTCTGGACGATGAGACAGGGCGCATTATTGATTCGGGTTTTTGCATATATTATATCATGTGAACATAATTATTTTGCAAGAATGTGTTGTTTTTGTTTTCTTTAGCTTTACTAGGTATACTTGACCTATAAGTTTCACTGTTAATGATGGGTCTTTTCGGTGATGAATGCACGCTTCAGTCTCAATCTAAACTATATGATAAGGCCAAGAGTCCATGTATGTTTGATAAAATCCTATCCTATATTGCATCTGCGTGTATTTCTTCAATCAATAATTCAATAAGGTCACTGATATATAATGTTGTCTTTCTTGTAGCATGTCTAGATTTTGACAGCCCTTTATACTATTTTGTCCATTGTAAGGCACAATTTTTGGTTTGAGGAAAGGTCTGATAAATCAAGAAGGATGGTGAATGATGGTTTTTCTGTGTGTTGTATGAAAGGAAGGGTACAATTACCACTCCTAAAAAAGATTCCTAACTTATTATTCAATTTATCTACTGGAAGTGATCACAAAAGTAACCACTTTAATGACAATATAAGAGCATACAACATGTTTTCCTCCCTTCTATAGGAGGTAAGATTGAAAGATCTATAAATGATAGTGGTGGTCCACCCCAGTTTATTCTTAATGGACAGAATTTCCATCGTATGGGTAGTTTGTTGCTGGAAAGTGGATCTAACCCAAATTTTGCCCAGCTTTATATATATAATACTAATAATGAAGCTGTGCATCGAGGCAATCACTTCAGGTAATTTGTGTTGACATCCTTTTGTATAAATACTTATTTATCCTCAACTTCTTTCTCCTTATGATTAAATTTGTATTTATAGATCAAATAAGGGCTAGGCTCCACATGCTTCAATGATTATTGGTTCAGGACTTGACAAAAATGATTGATGACTATCACCCATTGGCCCAATCCTTTCACCATGTCAAGGACTTTGTCTAACAAATTGAAGCATTTAACTTCTATTTGAGATTGTCTAGACATCACTCCAAGGATACAAAAACCTATAATCTTCCCATTTGTAATGAGGTTGTAATATTAATTGTGGGTGATTTGGGAAGCATGGAGGTTGGGAGAGATATAGTTGTTAAGAAAATAAATGGTGAGTTGTGCAGACTTCATGATACCAATACAACCTTTCTTCCTCTGCAATATTTGTTATTATTCCCTTATAGAGAACACGGTTATCAAGAAAACATTCCAATAAGGGATTATGAGGTAGACATTCAGTTCGTAATCATATGAGAACTAGGGTATCACTAAAAGAGTTCATTATATTCAAGATCCAAGAAAGGAATGTTGAGTTCGGTAATATTGGCAACTCAAAAAGTTTATTTCAATAATTTGTAATGGACTGCTATACCATGATAAAGTCTCAAAGATTATCATACATAAGAGCAAATCAAAAGATGGTAAGATGTAACATTTTAAATGGCTTGTAAGATGCAGTCAACAGAAGAGAGATAGATCCATCTTTGGTTTGGGAAACATGTCATATTACCAGCATCATTCACTAGGGGAATAAGATACATGTTCAACAACTGCCAAGATGTGATGGCTGTGTGCAAGAGATTTGGATATCTGGATTTCTTTATAACAATTACATGCAACTCAAATTGGAAGGAAATAAAGGAGTTTGTTTCAGTTATAGGGCTCAAACCATCAAATAGGCTAGATATTATATGTCAAATTTTTAAGATCAAACTAGACTAGATGATGATAGATTTCAAGAAAGATGAGATATTCAAAAAAGTTAATACAGGCCAGTTGTCTTAACATTGTTCCTTGTGTGAAATTTTCTTTACATTACGTATTCAAGATATTTATTAGTTACATTCAACATCTTTAAAATAATGTACATTGTGGAATTTCAAAAGGAGGTCTTCCCCATGCTCATATATTGTTATAGATCAATGCTGAAAATAAGTTAAAAACTAGGAGAGATATTGACAATGTTATTTCTATTGAATTACCTAATCCAACAATCTATCCTAGATTATATGATGTAGTATCTAGTTACATAATTCATGGGCATTGTGGACTTCCCAACCTAAAGTCTTCTTGCATGAATGAGAGGAGATGTAGTAAGATTTTTACCAAGAGTTTCCAACCTTCTACCATAATTGGTGACTAAGATTATCCCATATATAAACATCATGATTTTGGTCTTTAGGTTGAGAAAATAGGAGTAAAGTTAGATAATCGCAATGTTATTCCCTATAATCCTCATCTTATACGGTATGGAGTACACATCAACGTTGTGTATTGTAATAAGTCTAACTCTATAAAGTATTTGTTTAAATACGTTAATAAAGGCCTTGATCGAGCTACCTTACAAATATGCAATGATGTAAAAGATAATGACACTAATCATTCTATTAATGAAATCAAAAGGTATTATGATTGTAGGTACTTATCACCGTGTGAAGCAATTTAGGGAATTTTTGCTTTTGATATACATCACATATGGCCACCTGTCCAGAGATTGATGTTTCACCTTCCTAATCAACAAAGTATTTATTTCAATGATAATGAAGAAATTCAAACAATTGTCAAAAGGAATAAGGAAGTACTCACGATTTTCTTGCATGGTTTGAAGCAAACAGAAATTATATTGATGGCAGGTGTTCAACATATTCAAAATTCCCATCCAAGTTTGTATATTGCATGAAAGAGAAAAAATGTCAACCAAGAAAGAAGGGTCAAAGAATTGGTAGGCTTAATTACATTCCTCCCAAGGTTGGGGAATTATTTTATATGAGAATTTTGCTAATGATTCAGAGGGGTTGGACTAACTACGATTGTCTAAGGACAGTTAATGGAGTAACATACAAAACTTTTCAAGAAGCATGTCATGCAAATAGGAGATCTCTTGGATATTATTCTTCCATGACATTTCCAGTGATATAGGATATGATTGACTTCCAAAATAACTTGATTGTTAATGAACTTAGCTACGACCGAGTCGAGATGGCAAGAATCTATTGCAATTTAATGGAGTAATTGAGAATACAACAAAAGAATGTATACAATGAGATTTTGGAGGCATTGTTAGTTTAGATGCGATGGTTTTTTTTTCCTTATATTGTTATGGTGGCACTAGAAAAACACTTCTTTGGAAAACTTTATCTACAAGACTTCATTCACAAGAATTCATTGTCTTGAATATGGCTTCTAGTGGCATTGCCTCTTTGCTCTTGCATTGAGGTCAAATTACTCATTCTACATTCTCCATTCCATTGGTCATTAATGAAGAATCAACTTGTAATATTAACTAAGGGAGTGATAGATCAAAACTACTTCCTCATGCCAAACTAACCATATGGGATAAGGCACCAATGATGAATAGGTTTTTCTTTGAGGCTTTTGATTGAACAATGTAGGATATAGTGGCATCTCAAAATAGGGATAACCTTTTGGAGGTAAGGTAGTCGTATTGGGTGGTGATTTTAGATAGATATTGCCTATAATTAGGAAAGGATTGAGGCAAGACATTGTTGGGGCTACTATAAATGCATTTAACATTTGGAGAAGTTGAAAGGTATTGAGACTCATGACTAACATGAGGCTATGTTTCTCATCAGACAATGCTGACCTAGAGGATATAAAAACAATTTGCAGAATGGATCCTCCAAATTAGAGATGGTGATCCAAATGTAGATGAATATGGTGTCAATGACATCTACATTCCTAATGACCTGTTGATTCATGAATGTGTTGATCCATTGCTATCTTTGGTGAAGTTTGCCTACCCTGACTTGTTACAAAACATGAACATGACACATTATTTTCAAGAACGAGGAATACTGGCACCAACTCTAGAATCTATTAAGCAAGTTAATGATTTCGTGATCTCAATGATTCTTGGGGATGAAAGGTAATATCTTAACTCTGACTTTGTTTGTTAATCTGATAAAGATGTTGAAGTACAAGGTAAAAGGTTCACCACTGAGTTTCTAAATGAAATTAAATGTTTTGGAATTTCAAATCATAAGTTAAGGTTAAAGGTAGGAGTCCCTGTCATTCATGTGAGAAACATTGACCAGGCAGTTGGCTTATGCAATGGAACTAGGCTACTGGTCAATGAGCTCAGAAATAATGTTACAGGTACAGTTGTTTTAAGTGGCACTAATATAGGGGAGAAAAAATTGGTTCTTAGAATGAATATGGTGCCAACTGACCCACCCAAGCTTACCCTTTAAATTTCAAAGGAAACAATTTTCATTTGTTTTATGTTTTGCAATGACAGTTAATAAAAGTTAGGGACAATCTCTTTCTTATGTGGGAATCTATCTTCCAATGCCCGTCTTCACTCATGGACAATTGTATGTTGCAGTATCTAGAGTGAAGTTAAGAAAAGGTTTCAAGATTTTGATCTTAGATGATGATAAAAAAATTTGGCACATCAACGAAGAATGTGGTTTATCAAGAAGTATTTGACAATGTATAAGTATCCCCTCTACAAAAATGGGGTGGCATTTTTTCCTTATTTGTATTTATCATTGTTCATCCATTATACTATTTAAATCAATGTTCAAATCCTTGTCCTTTTTTGCAATGTAAAACATACCTTTTAACCCAAAAAAAAGTACTAAATGTTAACTTTATTATCATATAGAAGGTATAAATCTCACTTTATTATATAATGTATATTTAAATTATATTTTATATAGTATATAGTATAGTAAAAAATAATCATTTACTAATTAATATTAAAAATCATTACATTCATTATATTATTATTGACAATATATATTTAAAATAATCATTGCCAAAGTTGTGTTGTTTTATTGGTTTGATTGTACGACGAAACTCTCACGCGTTGGTTGAAATATTATCTCACATTAATTATTTAAATTATATTCATAACTTAGCCTTATTATTTTGTTTTTCATGATATTTTATTTTAAATACAATAATTAATCGGATCTCCAACCAACTATTTATAGTACATAATGTAACATTCCCAAATATGGACATTAGAAATAAAGTTATGTAGATATTACTTTTATGGTAATAACTCTTACGATAAATTGTCATAGATGTCTTAAGTGTTAATAATAATAGTTATCCTTATATTAGAATATTACAAAAACAGGATAATAAGACCCAGATGGGGAGTTAAGGCCCAGGGTGAGTCAAAGCCCACTCCACTCACATCACAATTTTGCGAAATCACACTGTGGCTAAGCGAAAGTTGCATTTTCGCTGAGGGAGAAAAAGTCTAGCTCATCAAAAATAGCTCTAGAGACAGGTCTAGAAGTGTCGTGCAAGCTCGCTGAACGAGAGTAAGTCTCCCTGAGCAAAAGTTTGACTCCAGAATGAGTGTTTTTCATTCGCTTAGCGAGAAAAACATTGGCTAAGTGAAAAAGGCTCCAGGAACCAAGTCTGGAAGCCATATGCCCAATCGTTAAGCAAAATCTTCACTCGCTAAACGAAGGTACACCCTTAGAATGTGAGGTTTGGTACAGTTGCACCTTTGTTTTCTATGTTTATTCTTGTATGATTACTATTGGTTGTTATGTTGTTCTGCAATATTTGATGATGATTGCTTGAGTAGTTGTAGTATACTGCATTCATGTGATTGTTGTATCTATTTGGGATAGTTTGTAGTAACGATAAACCCTATGTAATAAGACATTTAAGATATTTAAGACATTAACAGATGCTTCCTTGGCAAAGGTGGGGATTTTCCCCTAAGTTTATGAAAGGTTTTTATGAAAGGAAAGTTTTTAGAAAAGAATACGTTTTTGAGAAAAGCTTATGTTTTCAAAGAAAGATGTTTTAAAAGAGAAGCTATGCTTTCAAAGAAAAATACCTCCTTAGTAATGTTAGGACCTCCCCAGTACCGATCATGTTTGAGTCGCACCCTTGGCATACTATGGTGTGTAAACTGCATTGAGGTTTCTGAGGTTACTAAAGGGAGATGAGGTTATATACAATTCTAGATGAGTTGTAAGAGAAGAAGGGCTAAACGGCCCCAATATCAAGGGAAGGGACCGTCATCCTTCAAATATTAGGGGAAGGACAACGTTTTTCCTTCATGGAAGAACAGGTTCTTTAAGAACATAGAGAGAGGAACTCCTTCAATAACAGAAGGTAGTTCAACCACTTGGACCAATGGTTTGTTTAAAGGTCATAGTAAGAGGGATGCTTATTGATGGCTAGAGCTCAGCCCAAGAAAAGACGGGAGACTATGAAACCTAATACTAAAGATAACAAGAACCACACATAATAGAAACAAAACTAAGAGATGATTGATGTAAATGCCTTTATGAGGAATGTATGTTGCCATGTGGGGTATATGATGATGTGTATGCCTAGTCATAGGTGAGTCTAGTTAAATCTAAACTAGGAAACCTATGTGCTTAGTGAGGATGCAGTTTATGTATAAGTCCTAAAAAGAGCAAGAAAAGAGAAAGGTAGGAAAATGATCTCTAGAATAGAGGGTCAGCTTAGAGTCCTTAGAGCACTCATTAAGACATTATGCCCCATTCCTTCTAGTTTTCATGTTTTTATAGGTTAAGCAGGTGAAGCCCTCTTTGAAGTAGCTTGGAGCATGGAGCTTGGAGTTGCTACAAGAGGAAGAGTTTATAGTTTTAAACGTCCCAATGTGTGGGAGTTAGTTTATGTTTTGTGTTTTATTTTTGTTCATGTGTTGTACGACATATAGGTGCCAAGAGATTTGTATTATTTGTTTTAAGTGTGTTTATGTAATCCAAGTCTAAGTTTTAGTTTTCGCGTAATTTCTCTGATATTCTTATATTCTAAACTCCTATGTTTTAGCAATATAAGCAAGCAAAAAGTAATACTCTTTAGGGTGTTATACACAATAGCAATTAATAACTTAAAAATTGTTATAATTTATGATAAATGATTGATATTTAACACAAAATTCTTATTATTTTTAGTTCACATTCCCTAATTTAAATTTTTACAAATTCTTATATGTTGAAAATTTAAAATATTTTACAAAATTGTTTAGAAATTAGCATATATGTCGTCCACGGCATGGCAAGTGAGGCTTGAATTCACATTTTAATTTAAATATATATATGATTAAAAATATCATTTCATAAAATGTGTTGTTTTAAATTTTTGTTATTGTAATTAGGAACTCTCACTATAGATTCATTGAAATATTATTTCACAATAATTATTTAAATTACTACCTTACCTAACATACAATTAATTTTATTTCTCTCATTTATTGTATTTTAAAAGTCATACTCTACCAAATATATAATCTACTATCTACAATGATCAACAATAAATAATAACTAAAATGTTATATTTTATTGTTCGTGATTGAAAAAAAACAATTTTTTACTATAAATAATACCTCAATATAAATTTTAAGGAAAAAAATAATATGTTTAAAATATTTTATAAAAATATTCAAAAATAATGTTACAGGTCAATACACTAGGATTCTTCAATTTGATTCATTATTCTTGTCCATGTACCTATCCAACAAAAAATATTAAATTAAATAGATATATATATATATATATATATATATATATATATATATTAAAAAATATAGGCATAAATAAAAATAATAATTAATAAAAAAATATATAAATATATAAATAAAAAATTATAAAATAAAATAAGTACATAAATAAATAACTAAATAAAAGATATAAATAAATAGTAAAAATTACCAATTAATAATAAAATAAACTCAAATATAATTAAATACTAATTTAATAATTAAATTAATAAAAAATTAATGTACATAAATAAATATAAAACAAAAATAAATATAATTAATAAAAAAATGCAGAGAATAAAAGGAAAAATAAATAAATACATATAAATAAATAAAATGTTATATATATATATATATAACTAACCTAGAATAAGGAGGATGAGAGTAGAAAGAATATTGAAGAGGAAAAGAGATGGAAAGGTGTGAAATAAGGTAGGGAGGGGGTAGTTTATTTAGGAAAAATATAATTTTTTATTATGTCTATGCCACGTGTCACCCATGCAACTGGGACATGTGGCATACATGAATAAAATCACCAAATCACTTAACCCATTTCAAGGGAGATAACACATGTCACCTACACTAGCACATTTTAGGGGAGCTACCACGTGTGGCTTAAATTGCCACATCAATTGGCAATTTCTTGGGGATTTGACATGTGGGGCAAGTTAGTAGGATTTTTTTATATATAAAATGCCAACTGATTGACGATTACTATGTGGCAAATTTTAAACAAAAAGATGGGCTTGCTTTCATGTAGTATCCACATGGGACGCACTAGTCCAATTGACAATTTAAAAGTCATCATATGGACTAGCATGTCCCACATTGAATGTCACATGTCTGTGAGGCCATTTAAAAAAAAAGGCAAAAAAAAAAATGCTACTTCACACCTAAAATTAGTAATCCACTTAGCAATTATTGATATTGTGGGAAAAAGAATCCAAAATAATAAATTATTTAAAATGGATCCTTTTTGATAAATAATTTGTAATTTTACTCCTTTTTAATCAATTAGCCTTTTTGTTATTATTAGAACAACATTGTCGAATACTAAAGAAAACATCAAATCAAACCTAGTTCCACAAACAAAAGTTGTTATTGATTTTTTGCTTAAAAAACTTTTTAATTCCTATGACATAAGGGTGTTTTGTTTTCCATCTTTTTTTTGTTTGTTCAATTTTCGTCCCTATTAAATTTTTTTTTTCATTATGGCTCCTGTTGTTAGGTTTGGTCATGAAATCTTACAAAAAAAATTATAAGACTAAAATAAAAAATCATAAGGACCACAAATTAAAAGGATCAAAACAAAAATAACCAAAAGTAAGAGGACCAAAACTAAAGTAATCTTATATTATAGGGACTAAATAGTGCCAAATTTATAAAAATTAAATCTTCAAACACTTCAAATGCACTGATGGGGAATAAAAAATTAAACCTATAATGAATGCACTAGTGACCAGCAAAAAAAATTATAAAAATTAAACCTTAAACATACAACTTCATAGAAGTCATGCAATGATGTAATTACCTTCAAGTTATGAAACAAATAAGACAAATGGGGCAACAAAAGCAAAACATAAAATGTCCCTTATAAGGGTACACAATGTATTGTGTTTCTTAAGTAACATAGAGTGTTAGTGTACTGTATAAGAGGTGCTGGTGTAGTGTTTTTCAAACAATTAAAGGATTAGTGTAGGGGTAAAAAAGGAAAAGATATTGGGAGAAATTTGGTAAAACCTCAAGAGATATCAGTGTAATTTACTTTTATTGTTAGCAAAATGAATTGTAATAGAATGAATAGTAGTGCATGAAAAGACAAAAGGAGTTAACGATGCCATGATTTTTCTTAAGCAATGTTGTGTATATTATTATTTGATTCGCATTATTATTATTATTATTATTATTATTTGTCTGCATTATGTTGTGCATTCTTTCTTTGCTTTCTTTATTATTCCACGCTCATATGCTACCATACATTTGGCTACCATGTCTTATTTTATGTTTCGTTTTTGCTACTCATTTGTTAAATATTCTTCATAATTTGTAAGGGTGATTGTGCCATTGCATGACTTCGATGAAGTTGCATGTTTAAGATTTAAATTTTTATTATTTTTTTGTTGGTCACTAGTGTATTCGTTGAGGTTTAATTTTTCTACTTTTCATTTGTGCATTTACAGTATTTGAAGGCTTAATTTTTATATATTTAGCTTAAATAGTTGTTTCATCCCTATAATATAAGATTTTTTTTCGTTTTAGTCCTCTTAATTTTGGTTACTTTCATTTTTGTCCTTTTAATTTTTGGTCCTTATAATTTTGTGTTTTCTATTTTGATCCCTATAATTTTTTCCATTGGATTCGAGGATGAAAACAGAAACCATAATAAAACAAAATAGAAACAAAAACCAAAAAGAAAAAAGACGAAAGCAAAAGACTCCTATTTTATAGGATTAAAAAGTATTTAAGGCTTGTTTTTCCTTTTCTCGTCAATCCAAATCTATTATATATTATAAAAGAAGGTTTTATAACATGGAAAGATGTCATGTAGTAACACCCCGTTCATTTTTTTTGGCCTAAATTTCACAATTTTTTTTATTTTTTTGATTCATATAAATACATTATTATATTTAATTGTAGTAATTAAGACATTTATAATGAAGGCATTTATAATAAGTATATATATTTTGTAATGACCAGTGACGTTAGCTGCAGAGTTGCCACAATGAAGAGATACTATTTGCTCAAAACTTAACATATAGACACTTCATTTTCTTTTCAATTCACTATTATGGAAACTCTTAATTAATTTAGTTACGAAAATACGAATAAATTTTTAATTGAGTAAAGTAAATATTGTCAACATCTCAAAAGAAATCATAATTTGAAAATATCTCAAAATAAAACCACATCCGCAGGAATCATCAAAACATATAAAACTATAGTCATCCAAAAAGTATAAGTCATGGACCCTTATAGGTAAGTCCTAAAGATACAACCAAAACAGCAAGAGGGGTACAAGAACTCACACCCTAAGAACTAGTTGTCTACACTAGTCCTAATACTAACTAGTCCCCTAAGGGGAGTGATGAGAGGTAGATGGCATATCCTTATCATCTTTGTCCTCGTAGTACCTCACCCGAAACCACATCCACGTCCTCAAGTTGCCACACGAAACGTCCTACAGTAAGCCCTAGAGTTCACTTAAGAGAGAAAACGTGTAGCAAAAAGTATGTCAAATATAACTTCTCCTGCTTCTCAGTCAAGAGTCCATCCTAAGCCACTCCCTTAGATGGTAAGGAGGAGCTCGATACTAAACACCTCATGAAGTCTCGATTCGTCCATCTACTCCTGCTAGATTAATCATCGTGATCATCACAATCACACACAAGCAAGGATAAGCTACCGAAAAGAAAACATAGATGTACAACAAAAATATATGTAAGGAAAATAATTAGAAATAAATATCATAACAATAGCATGGTCAACAACTCTTACGTAATCATCATAAATCAAGTAGAGGAAATCAAATAGACAGGCACAATGGAAGCATCTCTGTTATGTAAAGTCATGAAATGTAACAACTGCTCCATGAAGACTACAATATCAAGTGACTAGGCTGGAAGAATCCCTTAGTCATTATAGAATAAACAACACCCATCTAGGCAAGGAATGGAACGTGCCAAAACCATTTGGGCGATACCGGAACTGATTTGTGGAAGTGATGTAGTGGCCACGTCATGATAGATATACATGGGTAGTGGCTTTACCACGACACAGGATTTGCAAGTATCCTAGTCTACATGTGGGATTCACCTGTCTACCTATCCCTAAGGAAACCCATCCTCCACTAACCCTTCCTGCACTAGGTATAAGGCACAACCAAGCGACCATCAACTTACATGCATACTCGCCAACACAGCCGAAGCTGCAGACTCATGCATGTATGCATGACATAAGCATTCACCAACACATAAACAACAATGGCACCATATAGTATAAACTAATTATCATACACATGATTTTAGTCATTAATCCTATCACCATTATTCCCATCATTGATTTACCACACTTATCCTCAAGAATAACACCATCATGTGCCATTGCATTAGGCCATATTCATCGTTAGCCCATTATCATATGTCACAACATGGAGCCCCAACCATTGTTGGCTCTGCAAGAAAAGGATCCTATCTAGAGTGATCCCTAGTTGAAGATAAGTAGAGGTTCTACATAGAGTAACCTCATAGCACAAAGTCCTCATACAGAGCAACTTTGCCAATAACAAGTTGAAACTCTACTTAGAATGATTTAAACCCAACCATAAAAGTTATTCAAAGAAAATATAAGTCCATTAACTACAATTAGATTATTTAAATAAGCCATTATACAATAATTAAAATAAGATTTTGAAATATTGAAGATGCCTTACGAGCATCAAAAAGGCAAACAAAATCAACTTTATTTAAAAGATTAGATTTTCATAAAACTTAACTTTATAACTTATAAAGTTATTTTTTACAATGAAATCATTTAAAATACCTTTCAAAAATTTAAATAAAATAGAAAAGATAAATTTCCTTGGAAATCATATTTAACTTTTATTTAGAAAGATCCATCATTAAATTTTAAGTGTAAAAATATCACATTCTATAAAATTAATAAAAGGGTTATAAAACTTTTGTAAAAACAGATTCCAGTTGTAGCCAGTTTCTAGCCTTGGTTTTGAAATTCATTTTGAACAAGTATATGATTTTTTTTTGACATGATCTCTATACGATTTAAAAGTAAATTATGTCTATTTTCTAAAACATTAAAGATAACCTCAATCAAAAATCTACAAAAAGATACAAAAATAACAATACAGTAAGGTTAGGATGACCTACTAGAGGACCAACAAACATGTTTTGTTGTTTTTCATATCCAAACAAAACTTTGTAGAGTCCAAACCACTTATTTTATGAAATTACACTTAAAAAGATTTTCAAAATGACCAATAACATTAAAAAAAAAGGTCTATACAATTTTATATAATTTTTGAAAGTTCACAGTTTTCAAAACCACTTTCAATTAGAAAACAAGTACAACCTCCAGTTTCTAAAAATCATTAAAAATAGAAAACCATATCAAATATAAGCAAACCATATAAGCTTGGAAATATTTTTATGTCTACTTTTTGGCTATTTCAACATTTACACAACAGAATCTTCCAAAACCGCATGTTGCAACACGCTGCCAGACCAACATTTTCATAAATCAAGCACAATTTTCAAAGGGCTCAACTTTTTCGTTCCTTAACCTTTTAATGTGTTTCTTGAGTTTATTTTGGAGAAAATTTTGTCTAGTTTACAATAAAACAAAAGCACTCCAAAATATTAACCACAACTCCAGATATATCAAACATAGTGAACCATGCTCAGGCAGAAAAACGAAACAGCATCAGGAACACAATACATACACCCATGAAAATGCTTCTTTCATAAAGTTTACAAGTTTTAAAAATACCAACCACATTTTTATGTACCAAACCACACCAAAGACGAAATAACCACAGTCCAAACACAAATAAAAGGGTTAGCTTTCCTTACCTTTTGACAAGATCTTACAAACTTGAAAGAGGGTTTTTTGGGAAAAGGGAGTAACACCTCCAATCTTTGGCAAGGTGAATCATCAACCAACACCAAGAATGGTTGATATTAGGATGTAAACACATGAGAGAAAAAAGTTTAGAACCAAGGAGGTAAAGCAAAGACTTAGACCACTAAGGTCTTGATAGAAAAGAAAAGATGAAGGAAGAAGAAGATGAAAAGGATGGAGCTATATCTAGCAGCATTTCTTGGACACTTTAGCTTCCAACTTATTCTCCAACACTTAGAGAATTTTAGAACAAGGCTCTCTCTATCTCTCAAGGCTCACAGTTTTTGGAGAGGAAAAGTGGAGAGTTTTGCATTGGAGCTATTTTTAAGACAACTCAAGAAAGGTATTTTGGTAAGTAGCAAAATAGGAGGTAAGTTTGGAATAAAATGGAAAACAAAAACTCAACTTCTCTAAGAAGGGAGGTGGACGACCATGAGGAGAAAAAAAGGGGAGGGTTAGTAGTTTTTGGTACATTTAAGGACACCATGACAAAACTTGTGTAGGAATTTGGAAAAAAGTTTCTAGTTTGTTTGCAATTAATCTAGTTTGTCTAGGAACTGACAGTTAGCTTAGTTGGGTTGGGCTTGGTGGACGTGTGGGCCTAGGCTTAGACAGAAGAAATTTAAAATTTCTCATACTATTAGTGAAAATATTGTCAAATATCAAATTTCATGAAATTAGGTTGTGGGTTTTCTAACACTTGAATCAATTAAAACGATTTAATTGACCTTAGAATCTAAATGATTTTATGACTCCTTAGAATTTCTCTAATTATGATTGAACTAACTCTGCCCAAGTCTGACAATTGAATTTACTTTATCTGACAAGATTCTAAACAGGTTTTTCAACAGATAGATTGATTAGGAATAGGATTAACTTGAGAGTAAGGAAAACTACCAACTTGACTAGAATTCAATCATAATTAAATTTAATTAATTATAATTAAATTCCATAACCCTACACTGTCCATCAAAACTCTATAGATATTTCTCCACTTATCTGATAGTAATGCAGATCAAATTCCTGCAGAATTCTTCTACAGAAATTTACACATAACACAAATATAAGTTTTAATTAATTTTTTTATGGGAAATAAAATTTAATTTTTTTTCTTTTTAAATTATTCAAACACTTATTCATAGATTAAGAAGAAACAGGTATTACATATTCAACTTAAATTCATTAATTAGATAATTAAATCTTAAATTGATTTTGATTTTATATAACAATAAATCAATTTTTCAAATTTTATTTAATGTTATTTATAATCACGATAATTATGATAATTGTGGTAATATTTTTTATTATGATAATTAAAGCATTTACAATATATAATAAAATCTTTTTTCAATTTATTGATTGATTACTCCTAATACTATTATTAAATTATGATTTTTATTGCAAATAGAAAATAGATTGCTCTAAAATTGTAATATGAGATCTATTATATATTATAAAGAAGGTTTTGCCATGTAGGCAAATGCCATATGACAACATTATATTCATTTTTTCAGCCAAATTGTCATTGATTTTTTATTTTATTTTTAAATTCACAAAAATATATAATTATAGTAATTAAAGAAATTATGATTAGTATAGTTTTTATGATTTGAGCATTCAAACTAACAATACAAGTATATATTTTAATTCAAATTAATTGATAGTACTTGAATTTGCAGCATCCAAACCAATGATTAAATTCACAAAATGAGGAACAAATCAACAATTTAAATTGTAAAATGAGATCAAAATACGAAATCGAAGCATTAGCTAACCATCAATGTGGACAAATTGAAGAGGAGGAGATGAACTAAAGAGTGGAACGCGCACGCAAAACAAAGAATGGTTAGATTAAGGTTCACATATCAAAAAATTGTAAAGGACATGATTGTAATTTTTGAATTTTCATAAGGGTATTTTTGTACAACAAAAATTATTGTGGCAGCTTCTCAAAAAGCTTAAAATTTGAGAAGTTGAAAATTTTAGCTTCACCAGAAGCTCTACTAGGAGCTTTTACTTTTACTTTTCCAAAAGCTGGAAAAAAAAGTACATCCAAACATTACTTTTTATATAGCTAAGTGCTTCTTCCAAAAGGTAAGCTCTCAAAAGATCTTTTAATATGTATCTAAACAGGCCCATATTCTAATACATATTAAGGAATTATTATCAGTATGATTTTTAAAATTTGAATATTGAAACTAATAACACAAGTATATAGATTTGATTGTATATAACACAGTAATAAATTTATTAAATATTATAAAAAAAATTGTAATTATGATAATCAATTACCAAGTGATCTTTTCCATTTTTAATTCATAAAAAATACATAATTATATTAATTAAGGTAATTATAACCAATATGATTTTCATGATTTGAACATTCAAATTGATAACAAAAATATATATTCTAATTCTAATTCAAATTAATTAATAATATGAATATATATTCTAATTCAAATTTGTAGCAAATTCAAATTAAAAAATCTTTCTTGATTTAAGTTTCCTAAAACAAAAGTCCTATGATCAACTCATATGTAAATAACTATGTACACATTGTTATTTTTCATTTTCATCTTTTTTTTTTCTAAAATAATTAATTGCTAACATTTTTTTTCCTTTTATTCAGTTTCAATGGAGGGATAAATACAAGCAAAAAAATAAAAATTTACTAATCTTTTTATTCCTTCTCTAAGGTAAATTTTTATCCTTTTCAATTATTTTAATATTTTTTACATATTTTATCTAATATTTAGTATTGAAAGTTTGTTTACTAACATTAATTTTACAATTGTTTGACTTTCAACTATTGAAATAACACAAAAGACTTAAAGTAAGGTTTTACAGAAGAAAATATAAGGAGTTGCACTATATTACCAAAATAAGAGTCGATCTTTATTTTATTTTTCTTTTATAATTTTTATTTATATATCTTCTTTTTTATTGGAGATATTTCTTTAATTTCCTTTTTTCAAATATTTTATCTTTGCATCATTTTTCATTTGATTTGTCTTTTGTTATAACATAAATTTATATCTTTTTTTATTATTTTTAATATATTTTTATCCAATATATGGCATCCACAGACTCAAGACATTACAATGTCAAATCAAATGCATCGTAGAAAGATAGATGGTGATGCACTGGATAATAACAAGGTCAAATCTAACATGGCCTGAAGACAAGAAGTAAATAACTTCTATTATATTAAAGTGAGTAAACCTGTTTTTATTAGACCAAGTCAAATGTGGAATACCAAATTACTTTTTTTTTTTTTTTAATTTAGAGAGAGACTCATAGTAAGTTTTATAAGAAAGATGAAAAAGAAGAGATAGGAAAAAAAAGAAAAAAAAAACATACTGCAAGAATTTAAACTCACACATTTACAATTTAAGATGATTATAATGAGTATATATTTTGATTATTAAACCAATTAATTAAATCATTAAATTTGTATAGATTTTGATTTTATATAATACAGTAATAAATTTATTAAATATTATGAAATTTTTTGTAATTGTGGTAATTAATTAACAAGTGATCAATTTTTCTATTTTTAATTCATAAAAAATACATAATTATATTGATTAAGGTAATTGTACTCAATAAGATTTATATGATTTAAACATTCAAATTAATAATAAAAAAAAATTCTGATTCAAATTAATTAATAATACAAATATATGTTCTAATTCAAATTTATAGCACAATTAAATTAAAAAATCTTGCTTGATTTAAGTTTCATGGAACAAAAACCTTGCATTATTCTAAATTCACAAACTTACTATGTATATCTTATAACTTGGTGGATTGAATTAACTCAAGCGAGTGGCTACTAATTCACTTTACAACATTCAATTAATCAAACTTTAAGTCTACAACGTTAAATTATTTATATTTTATTAACATTGATCACATCAATGATATTGTTAAATGAAATATTTCTTCTATTATGAAATAATTATCATTTTAAAATGGTGTATAAGGATTAAAAAATCAATAAATCTCCTAAAATTAAAAAAATAATTTAAGACTAAAATATTCTTTTATGAATTGGGACTAGAAAGTCTTAACATTTTATCGCTTAAAAAAAATAAAATAAAATAAACTACTTTTATGACTACCAAAACAGAATATTTAAAAGAAAGTGTAGAAAGAAGGATAAAGTTAGAAAAAATAATAAATATTTTTATGATATTTTAAAATGAAAATAGTTTAAATGACAATAATTTCAAAATAGAATAAACAAATTGTTAAGGATTCAAGAATAGGAAATATTGAATGAAAATACACTACGCCAAAAATGCTATTATACGGCGCTTATTTTGTGTATAGATGGCGCTTTTGAAGCGTCATCTATTTAGACGTTGTATATTTATAGATGGCGCTTTTCAAAAAGCGCATTATATGTGTTTGCAAATATACGACGCTTATTTAGGAAAGCACTATATATTTAGTTGTAAATAGATGGCGCTTATTCAAGAAAGCGTTGTATTTTCTGTATAAAATAGAAGACACTTTTTTAAAAAAGCGTTGTATATCTGTGTGAATAGATGGCGCTGTAACAGCCCAATTTTCAAGTACTAGAAATAAACCATGAGGTAGCTTTTAGTAGAACCCTTCTCATATGTTATTAGACAAAAGATGTCTTAAGAATTATTGTTATTATATTTCCTATTATTATTATTATTATTATTGTGTTGTGTTGTTGTTATTATATTTATTGTTATTATTATTATTGTTGTTGTTGTTATTATTACTATTATTATTATTCTTATTCTTATTATTATTATTGTTATTAATACCTTAGTATTATAAATTAGTAGGAATATTATCATACAACCTAAAAGAGCATCTAGGGCCCAATAGGGGACTAAAGCCCACTAAGCCACATACCCACCCACATGTTATAAGAAGGGAATAGAGAAGGAGGGTTAGGTTTAGCCGTCACAAAATAGAGGAAGAAAAAAAGTTAGAAAGAATGAGGAAAAGAAGAGAAGAAGAAGAGGAAGAGAAGGAGGAAGAATAGAAACCGGAGAATCCAAACCCTAGAATTCAACTTTGCATGTCCACAAAGGTGAGTGCTCTCCCCCATATTCTTCCTTGTCTTTTATGTTGTTATTTTTTATCTATTTACCTTTTCCCCCACCTTATGCGTAAGATTAGGGATTTGATGGGTTTTGAAGGAATTGTGAGGAAGTAAGGAATTCATAGATTAGATAGTCTTTTGGCGACTTTTCTTCAAAAACTGGATTTCTCTTTCGCGCCGGGCGCGCGGACCCGTTGGGCGGGTTGGGTCTTGACGCAGACCTGCTGGGCGGGGTACGATACCCGCTGGGCGGGTTGGGTTCTGGCGCAAACTCGCTGGGCGGATTCGCTGGACCGCTGGGCGGGTTGGTTTCCAACGCGAACTCGCTGGGCGGGTTCGCTAGACCGCCGAGCGAATACGACTTGCTATTATGTTCCTTATATTTGTGAACTCCTTTTGGCAGTATTTAACTCATTGTTATTTGTTTTTCTTATGTCTTGTTGAGTTTATATTGTATGGTTGTTATTTACCTTAAAAATATGAGTGTGATATGAAATTGTGCCTATGATTCATGATAAAAGTCTATGAAAGTTGTAAGCATTATTTGTGACCATACATCATAACATTTGAGTTATGTGATGAGGAAAGTATGTAGGAATTTGGCTGGTGGAGGCCGTGATGGGTTGTTTAACCTTAGCCTTGGGGGTTATCCGGTTGGGAAAACTCCAATGGTCCATGCTGATCGCATGGAGCCGGGGCATATTGGCAAAACTGGATAACCCTGACTAGTCACCGGGGGATATCATGCTAGTTGAGGGTGTGAAAGCCGAAGGCATCAGTACCGATGACGCTTCTTATGGCCTGCATTTACTCCTAGTCTACTTTCCGAAAAGTTTAGGTTAGTACCACATATGCATGAGTAGTGGTTTAGGAACATAGCACGCATATGTATCTTGTTATAGTGTGATATGTTAGAGTGTGCTATGTTGTAATTATGTGAATTCTATGTGACCCTATCTATGTGAATTCTATGTAAGAATGTAATTGTGCCTTATGATGAAATGTTAAAGTTGTGGACATGTGATCATATCTTACACGAGTGTCGTTCCTGTTTGATAAAATAAAACGAGGTATATGTCTAGTTACTAGACAAAGAATGTGAAACAATTATATGCTTGTAATTGGAATTGTGTTTACTACCTTAAGGATAAGTGAGAGGCTAGACCTTAGGATAGTGTTATAAGGGTTCTAGTTGGATAATAATAGTTGTGAATAAGATAGAGGAAGGGTGAATTCCCCCATGGCGTAATAGAAAGGTATAAGACAAGTAAGAGAGAGAATGAAATAAGAGTATTTTAGGATGTCTGTAACCTTAGACTTGACCCTAGGGGACAGCTTTGAATATTAAAAAGAAGAAGAGTAAATTCTAAAGAGGGTTTTGGGTAAAAAAGTATAAATAATGAGGATGAGTTCTTAAGTTAAGAATGAGATAGTAAACCAATATAATAGTTGTGAGAATGAGAGAGCAATTAACAGGGAGTATTGACTGTTGAAAGGTGTAGACTCAACCATAGGTATGGATAATTATGAGAAACCCAATGAGGCTAAAGCCATAAGAGATAAGTAATGAAGGTTGTCCGAATAGAAGAGTCTAACCCAGCCGTAGAGTCCTTAGAGCACTCACTGAGACATTATGTCTCATTCCTTTAAGTTTTTCCTTTTTCAGGATACAGGTGAAGGCACGTGTAAATGGAGCTTGGAGTCACGTGCAAGAAAACGTAGTCTAGTTTATATTATGTTTTTGTATTCTTGTTTATATTTTGTACGATACCTTCAGGTGATAGATGAGTTATATTTGGCATGTATGTTCTTTTTATTGTATTGTTCGTATATAATATTCAATTATATTTATGAGTAGTATTTGTATGTTGTTTCTACCTTTCTCAGTTTGTTTTTTTAAAATCTAGACCTAGTTACAGTAATGCCCCTTAGGGTGTTACAGGCGCTGTTTTAAAAAAGCACAGTATATCAGACTTGAAATAAATGGCGTTTTTTCTAGGAAGCGCCATCTATTTGGCTGAAATAGATGGCACTTTTTTCAAAAAGAGCCATCTATTTCCTTTTTTTTTTTACTTGTTTAATTCATTCTCATTTTTTTCAAAACTTGTACAAATAGAAACAGTCCAAGAACTATAGAGATTGAATTCACCAAAATGCATTAAATGATCTTGCCAAATGTGATTCTATTATATAACAAATAGAAAATATATACTTGAACTATTTACAGTTAAATTAACTACTAAGTTTAGCTACTCTACAAAAGGCTAGTTGAACTATTTACAATCTAAACCAGTGTTGTTAAACTGGCTCGGACTGCCCGGTTGAATCGATTGAACCGGGAATCAGTCATGTGACCGGTCCGAGCACTTCCATCGATCGGTTATGCATCTGACCCAGTATAGACTGGTAAGACTCGGCCAGTTTTTGAAAAAATCAGTGACTCGAACGCACATCAAACTGATCGAGTCATACATATTTATGAAAAATGAAAAGAAGGAGTTCTCTGCATCATGAAGGATATTCTTGTTGTAGTTGATGAAGTAGTAGAAGAAGAAAAATGCAAAATGGAGCTATATTGATGCTCCCGTTCAAACAAGCAAGGGAGTGATACTGCTCCGATCTGTTTGCGACATTAATGGAGCTCTATAATCTATTATTGCGAAAGAGCTTCTGTACTCTCTGGTGAAAAGGTATTTGATGGTTGATAATTATTTTGAAACTCACCAAATAAAGAAAACTTAAAAAAAATAAAGAGAAAGAAAAATTGATGGGACATGTCATGTAAGTGAGTTTATTGGACTGTGTATAACTGATAGCGTGTTGTAGGGGATGGGTGGCTGAATGGACAAACGATGGGATATGTGGTTGGACACATTGGTTTGTGTAATAAGTTCCTGATAATAATAAAAACATTAAGAAAGCACCTCCAACATATTCGAGTCCATGACGTTTGGCTCATAAACTCACGTTAGCCATTGAACTAAGACACATTTTAATCATTTTGTACACGTATTAATATATAGATATTAAATTTTAAATTTTACACCGGTTCATGCGGTTCGACCATTAACCCATTGACCCACTAGTTCGACCATTAACCCATTGACCTAATATCCTAATCGAGTCGATGACCGGTTCGATTCTAATAACATTGATCTAAACATTGCAAACAATCTAAACATGACATTAGCTACTTGAACTATTTACAATTACCATAACTAATAAGTTTAGCTACTGTAGAGCTATTACTGCATACGTACTCCTACAATGTAAGACAAAAAAAAATGATACTTTCGAGCTGTTGTTGCATATTCCTGCAATGCAAGGCAAAAAGTAACCAGTAAGTTTAACACTCAAATGCACAAAAATAATACTTTGAAAATGATTCTACTATCATAGAAATGTAAATAGGACAACAAGCTTATAATGATGCTAAACATGCTCTTTTGTAACTATTTACATCCAAATCCTTTCAAACTTTTTCCTATGTGTATTTAATGTTAGGCATCCATTGTTAATTTATTAAACATGATTTAAGCATGAAAGCAGTGTCATTTATGCAAGAACAGTGGGGCTGTACTGCAACCCAAAATTACTGTTCATATGGTAAGTTCAAGTGGTATAACTCACTCAAATGGTGTCCAAAGCTTACCAAATTTTGTAGGGATCATATACAAACCATAATGCATCAACTAAACAACTTTTCACTCAATAAAAACATGATTTTACTATCCTAAAATGCTGCTGGTCTGGACTGTAGAATTATGCAGAAAAATGTACTCAATTCATGTCAAATTCACATAGTTATGCATGGTTTAGCTCTATACAAGTAGGGTAATGACTTGGCAACTTTTGTAACATTAAATTACAGCCAAAAGCAAGTTAATTTCATTAATTTATTCATGATTGCAAGTCTGAGACAGTCACCACGAAATTGATAGAGTCATGGTTCTTAAATTGCCAAATTCAAACAATTACAATACCCTAATGCACAAACAAGTTAGGACTTCCATTGTTCATCATTTAGGGCATAAAATAGGAGTAATTTAAGACCATGAATCAGTTTCAATTGACAAAAATAAGGGGTGTAGTCATTGATTTGATCCAACAAGGGGTTTCCAAAGCAAAAATAACATAATATGCACAAATATAGCTTTTATACACTTCCAAATTCAAAGAGACCAAGGGAGTCTCTACACACATACATTCTAAAAGCATTAAAATAGCTTCATTAACTATGTGTATTAGACATCATGAATCAAAAGCTCACCTATAAGCATTTCAGGATGACATACTAACACCAATCTTCCTTAACTTCAGTGATTTGATTATTAGAATATTGCTTCCTGTTGCAACTAGGGAAGTACTACAAAAAGAAAAAATGAAATTATCACCAAGTGAGAATATACTTAAAAGGAATGAGATATAAGACTAATATCACATATGTCTTTTGAGATTCTCCCCCCTTCATAGTGGGTGATGATTTCCTTCAGATAGCAGCAAACATAATATCCACAATCGTTATTGTTAGGTTGCTTTGGGCACTATAGAAGCAAAAGCACAAACATCAATATAACTAATTAAAGATTAACATGATCAATTGATTTTCACATAAAAATTATAAACTACCTTAATTGTTATCCACTTGATGTTGCTTGACTTAGTCTTTGAAACCTTAGCTCTTATTTGAGCCCGATAAGTTTGTAAAACCCTAATTAATAAAGACAAACAACACATATATAAGTAAAAATTGTACATTAGCAAACACACACACACGCATAGTGTCATGGCACTTATATTCTTACATATCAAACAACTTCTTCAAATCTTGCCTCCTACTAATGTCCTTCTCCAATGGGTCTAGATAATATATTATCTCCATCTTAAGATTGATTCCAACCAAGACCCAATGATTGCTAAAAAAATGACAAGTGATTCAGCAAATCTAAATTACATCTAACATTCTAAATTGCTAATAAAGTTAGGTAAAAAAGTCTATCCCTATATTGATCAATGCAAGAACAAACTTGTCAATCACCTTTTTATTGAAGAAAATATCAACAATTTTTTGCACTCGTTCTTTCATACTTAATTGGTGTGCTGTTATTTGGGAGGATAAGGAGAAGAACGCCTTATGATTTGGCTTCAAAAAAGTATCATATAAGTACCTTATGAAACCAAATATAAAAATGAATTAGTAAATAGCATAAACAAGATATTCATCAAAGTTAAAAAGTTAATGAGATAAAGTTATTTAATGTACCCAATATATATGGAAATAACAGCTAAGCCAAGCCATTCATATCCAATAACTTCTCCAACAACCACTACATCAACTATTTCCTTATGTTCAGGTATCCCAAATACGTCTTCCTCCATTTCTATTGGGGCAAATGAGTCCTTTGGCTTCAATTTTAGGTGTGTTTGAAGATAGTTACAACATTCAGGAAGAGGGGGATGTTGAAGCACTTCATTTCCCTGACTATTTCCTCTTCGTGCAACAGACTTCTTTGTATTTTGGGTCTTTTTCTTGTTGGACACAGAAGAAACCTGAAAATTATCAATTAATTAGGTAACTAGTGGATAAAATATTATGATAAATAATTATCAATTAATATGGTTGTTTATGCATACCACAGCAGTGACCTGTAACAGGTTGATTGGCCATGCCACAAATGTACCTATTGCTTGTTTGATGGTCATTATATCAGCATCATAATTAGGACATGGCAATTGGGCATTTGGTAGCAATATCGATAACTTTTACATAACCATCAGGTAAAGAATGCCCATGTAGCAAATCACTCGGATGGTTATGCATTTTTTTGTGGGCAACCAATCAAAGTGACGGTGATGATAGAAACAATTTACAGGAAGAAGCCCCCTACATGGTAAAAACATAATGTTATTATACAAATATTTGAACTAAACAAATTAATACTACTACCATTTAAGCTAATATAGACAAAATCACTTACCTCAGGAAAGCTATTAGATGGGATAGTGCAACTCCCTTTACCACTACGAATGCCAACATTAGGTTGTTGCACGGGGTCCGACATATCCTTTGGTTGGAATGACACAACTAGACTTTCCATCCACTTTAGTCTCACTTTTATCTCTTTCACTTTAGCAAACAAAAAATCATGCTCCTGTTGTGTGTGTCGCTTTTGAGGTGGGAAATAATCTTTATGTGTGACTCCAAATCTCGTTGCCCTAACATGGCCCGGATGCTCTGGGATACATAAAGCCTGAGAAAGAATGTCCAAACGAGGGTCTTGTTCCTCTAGTAGGTAAAGACTGTGATAGCACCTCCTAAAACATAAAAATCAAACATACTTAAACCTAAACTTAGTTGTACTTTATATAAGAAACAAAGGTTAAGGTAATTATTGTACTCACACATTCATTCCAAACTTGTTGACCATTTTCGTCTTCAATATCCGCGGCCTTGTTCACACAAGCACGTCTCCACAATTCCTGACAGGCAACACTCTTAACATTTGGTCCCAATTCCTTTATCTATTTATTAAGAAAACAATCATACCAATTATACTTCATTATTGGCAAGTTGTATATTATATATGTGTGTGCACATTTATATGCTTACCATTTCTTGCTCAAGGTGTGCATACCCCTTGCGTGAGGCCCTATACTTAGACTGTGATGCTCTTTCCTTGTTTTTTTTTTTTTTTTTGCTTTGTTCCTGTGTGGTAACATATTAGGTGAAATGGACAATAAGTACATATTATGAATCAAAGACTAACAATAATATATATAGATTATGGATTACCTGAAAAGATGGATCTGCACGTTTTGTCGCAAATTGTTTCCAAACATCCTCATGGATTATGGATGCATACTGCACAGAAGGATATGCAGAAGGATTATCTAAATAATTCCCGTCCTTGTCTTTTAGAAAACAAGTGACTATGCTGGCTCTAAAGTACCTATGCAACCTTCCCGCCTCCTTAAGTACAAACTTCTTGTGAGATTCATCAACATCAAAAGTCAACTGTCAAAAGAATGTTAGCAGAAAAATGTTTAGTTAAAGTAACAATAATTTGAACAAATGGATAGGATTAGCACATACCTGTATATCCAGCCAAATGTTATTCTTATATATATATATTCATATCCAGATTTAACCAATTATCACATATAATGGGAATATTAGACCAGACAATGGACTCGAGATAACTAATAAACTTTACACTGCCAGGTTCAATAGGTTGACCACGACTATTAAATGTGACCTAATAAAATGAACAAGTGCATATTAATTTTTAAAAATGAAACATAGTTAAATTCCAAAGCAAACAATGAATACATTATCGGTAATCTCTTTCCACCACTTCTAGCTTGAATAACACTCTTCATAACAACTAGTCCTTTCTTCTCTTTACCTCCCTCAGGAGGAGGACTACCATCATGACCAGGAGATGCCATTTACCTACAAGAAAAGAGACAAAATAAATGTAAGCATTGATATAACAAAAAGATATACAAATAAATTAAATTATAAATATAACATAAAAAACATGTCTAAGCTAACCTTTTCCTCTTCCTAGTCAGATTTAAACTTTTATGTCTCTTATTCACACGAAATGATGGATTAATCCAAATCCCTTCATCATGATCGTCTCTTCTATACAGGACATCATCTATGGTTGGATCACTATCAAGCAAGTGCGATATCTCATAGAAAGGATCATCCTTAGTATATGTATCTTCATCTTGTATAACTTGATTATGACCATCATTTATTTTATTGGTCAACAACACAATAGACCAATTGACATCAACAAGATTAGTTATATAGAACACTTGTTGAGCTTGTGATGCTAAGATAAATGGTTCGTCTTTGTATCCCACCGTATTTCGGTTCACTTGCATGAACCCTACCCTATCTTGTCGAACTCCATTATTGTTATCAACCCATTTGCAACCAAATATGGGAACCCGAAATGTTATGTAATCCAACTCCCGTATACATTCAATTACCCTAAAATATGACATATGCCCATATCTGGGCGTTTTATCTTTAGCACTTAAGATATGCATAGATTTAGCCACTAAAGTGACACCACTATTTTGCATAGTACTCTAATCATCCTGTTCTTTTGTATAAAATATGTACCAGTTAATCATATAACCGATGTAAGAAAAGACATGTAAAGTTGGACCATTTGCTAACCATCTTAGTCTTTCAGAAATTGAAGAGGAATTTGCTTCCAACTCTATAAAAATGTGGGCTTTTAGCCACTGTGTAAAAGTGGCATTATGTTCTCTTGTTATCCAATTGTCATTCTTAGTTGGATTCGACCTCTTGAGCATATCTTTATGTCTCTGAACATATGGTTGTACCTCATCATCATTGTGTAGGACATATAACTATGCCTGTACCCATTCTATCCTTCATATGGTCAATATTGCATTTCCAATAATCCCCCCCCCCTTCCGTTCTCCCTAAGTACTGTGACTTTGGAAGCCCTATTGATTCAACGTTAAAGAGATATTCAAAACAAAATTCAACAACTTCTTTGAGTATGTATCTTTCCACAATATATTCCTCTGGTTGACTTCGGTTCCTAACATATCCTTTAATATCTTCATATAACACTCAATCAAGTACATCCATCTCATATAAGCCGGCCCACAATATTGTGTCTCTTTAACTAGGTGAACAGTAAGATGAACCATTATGTCAAAGAAAGAAGGTGAAAAATATATCTCAAGCTCACACAAAGTGACAACAATTTTTCTTTCTAGGGCTGGCAATTTCCCAGTGTCAATCACCTTGCTGCAAATGGCTCTGAAGAAGTAACATAGTTTAGTTATGGTCCATCGCACTTTTTCAGGCAAAATGGAGCGTATACCTATTGGTAGCAAATGCTCTATGAGTACATGAGACTTTAACCTTTTTAATTTTAGGTCCTTCATGGATATTAGGTTCCTGATGTTTGAAGAGTACCCCTTTGGATCTTTAACATCATGTAGAAACTTACAAAAAGAAATTTTCTCCTTTCTAAATAGAGTATGAGCTACCAAAGGCAGATACTGACATTTACCCTTTTTCACTGGACCCAATTATGTTCTAATTCTCATACTGAGTAAGTCGAATCTTACATTGATGCCATCCTTAGACTTTCCTGCCACATTTAGTAGTGTGCCAACCACACTATCACAAACATTTTTTTAAATATGCATCACATCAAGGAAATGTCTTACATACAAGGACTTCCAATATGGTAATGCAAAAAAAATTGACCTTTTTTTCCACTCGCTTGTGACTAGCTCTCCCACAAAAGGTTTACCAAATTTATTGGTTATATCCTTTACCTTTTCAAATACCTTATCACTAAACAATAATTCTGGAACTTTGCCTTCTTCTGGTCTCCCATTAAACACTTTTCTCCACCCTCGATAATGATGTTTTGAAGGTAAAAATCTACGGTGGCTAAGAAAGACATTTTTCTTCCCGTGTTCCAACTGCATCCAATCTGTATTATCTTCACATATAGGGCATGCACACTGTCCTTTGATACTGTATCCTGATAGAATACCATACGCTGGAAAATCATTAATCATGCCAAACAGCATTGCCCTCAGCTTGAAACTTTCTTCCATATATCCATTATAAACCTCTACACATGTGTCCCACATATACTTCAAGTATTCAATCAAATGAGCCAAGTATATGTCTATGTCGTTCCCTGATTGTTTAGGACATGAAATTAACATGGACAACATCATGAACTTTTTCTTCATGCATAGCCATGGAGGCAGGTTGTATATAATCATAACCATTAGCCATGTGCTATGGGAGCTACTTTGCATACCGTGTGGATTCATTCCATCAGTAGACAATGCAAGACGAAGGTTTCTTGGTTCTTCCCCGAAATTAGGGTAATCATGGTCAATTTTCACCCATTAAGGAGAATCTGTAGGGTGTCAAAGCTTTCCATCCCTGACCCTTCCTTCTGCATGCCACCTTAAGTTCTTCACATCTTCCGCACTACGATACATGCGCTTAAATCTTGGTATTATAGGAAAGTACCATAACACCTTCAATGGTGCTAAAATTTTCTTTCTATAACGCAAGACATTACATTTAGGACATTTATCCAACAATGAATATTCATTTCGAAAAAGAATGCAATCATTAGGACAAGCATGTATCTTCTCGTAACTTATGCCAATAGAGCTTAACATTTGCTTAGCTTCATTCATTCGGCTAGGAAGCACATTATCCTTTGGCAACATATCTTTTAAAAGGGCTAGTAGTTGTATAAAGCTTTTATTGGACCATCCATTTCTTGTTTTCAAATTGTATAACTTCAACACCATAGACAGTCTTGTGAATTTAGTACAACCATCATACAGTGGTATCTCTGCATCACTTACCAATTTGTCAAACTTCTCAGGACAATTTTGAAGATCTTCTTCAACAACATTTGCAATCTCTTCAACTCAGCCCCACTCATATGTTGTGTCGGGCTCACTTGGTGCAAAACTGACACTATCTCGCTGATCATTATGAACCTCATTGTGTCTCTTTTCACCATGTCGTGGCCAACATTTTTAGCTTTTGTCAATTCCATTACACACTAAATGCTCTTCCAACTACTCTACATTCACTACCCTTGAATAACAACAATCCAAGCAAGGACAAATGATTCTAGTAGGGTTTTCTACATGCTCAACAGCAAACGTACAAAACTCTTTCACTCTGTCCTCATATTCTTTTGACAATGACTAGCAAACATCCATTTTTTATCCATATTTTCTTGATATATAAGAGTAGTCATTAACAACAATTACATTGACGTAACATGCAATGACTACATGCATGTATGATTTCTATTCCATCCTATACAAGGTGAGGATCTTATCCTATCCAGAATTGTCAAATTCGCATTATATTATTGTATGACTCTTATTCTTGATCTAATAAAATTTCAGCAGCATTTCCCATTGGTTCTCTAAGCACACAACTTAATTCAAGTGGTATAAACACGCGAACAAAGTATGTACCTAGAGAACTATAAGAAATACAAACCAAAATAATTATTAGATCAAGAATAGAGAAATACAATAATGTCCTGTTTGCGAATTTACAATTCTAGACTGTCCATATGGACAATTAAAGAACTACTTGTATACTATGTCCTTAAACACAATATACAAGTTGTTCTTGAACAGGAAACTAAGGTAAATGCATATGCCTACATGCATCAGTTAATCCAACAATGAAAAACTATATCAGTTGAAAGCCTTCAAATTAACAACACTAATAACAATAAAGAACAAGTGTATTTAACCTACCTCAACTCCAAGGAAACTATTATTTGCGTAGAACGAAAGCCCACAATTCAACACTAAAAAAAGAAGTAAAACACAATAGGTATTATTAAACATAGTAAGTATTACTTCCTTTTATCACATACAACATGTAGAGCCACATGGTAACCACTTGAAGCTTAAATCACCACATAAAACTCAATTAAGACATGGTTAAATTTTGCAAAATAAAATCTATTTTTAAGTTCCATAAGTCACATTTTAACCTTATAAAATATGTTTTTAAGTCCCATAGGGTTTAGAGACTTGTAGCTCAAATTGCGCAGAAAAACGACTCCTAAAACTATGGTTTTTACCTAAACTTTTGACTTGCGCCGTTTTCAAACCGCTTGAGATTTTTCAGTGAAACCAACTCACACAAGTCACATTTTAACCTTATAAAATCTTTTTTTAAGTCCCATAGGGTTTGGAGACTTGTAGCTCAAATTGTGTAGAAAAACGATTCCTAAAACTATGGTTTTTACCTAAAATTTTGACTCACATCATTTTCAAACTGATTGAGATTTTTGGGTGAAACCAACTCACAAAAGTCACATTTTAACCCTATAAAATCTGTTTTTAAGTCTCATAGGGTTTCGAGACTTGTAGCTTAAATTGCATAGAAAACCGACTCATAAAACTATGGTTCTAACCTAAACTTTCAACTTACGCTATTTTCAAACCACTTGAGATTTTTGAGTGAAACAAACTCACACAAGTTACATTTTAACCCTATAAAATATGTTTTAAGTATCATAGGGTTTGGAGACATGTAGCTCAAATTGCGTAGAAAACCGACTTCCAAAACTATGGTTTTTACCTAAACTTTCGACTTGCGCCATTTTCAAATTGCTTGAGATTTTTGGGTGAAACCAACTCACACAAGTCACATTTTAACCCTATAAAATCTTTTTTTAAGTCCCACAGGGTATGGAGACTTGTAGCTCAAATTGCGTAAAAACTGACTTCTAAAACTATGGTTTTTACCTAAACGACTTGCATCATTTTCAAACAACTTGAGATTTTTGAGTAAAACCAACTCACTCAAGTAACATTTTAACCCTATAGATTCTGTTTTTAAGTCCCATTGGGATTGGAGACTTGTAGCTCAAATTGCATACGAAACCGACTCCTAAACCTATGGTTTTTACCTACACTTTCGACTTGTGCCATTTTCAAACCGTTTGAGATTTATGGGTGAAACCAACTCACACAAGTCACATTTTAACCCTATAAAATCTTCTTCTAAGTCTCATAGGGTTTGGAGACTTGTAGCTCAAATTGCATAAAAAACTAACTCCTAAAACTATGGTTTTTATCTAAACTTTCGACTTGTGTCATTTTCAAACTACTTGAGATTTTTGAGTGAAACCAACTCACTCCAATCACATTTTAAATCTATAAAATCTTTTTGGCTTTGGAGATTTGTAGCTCAATTGCGTAGAAAACCAACTCCTAAAACTGTGATTTTTACCTAAACTTTCGACTTGCATCATTTTCAAACCGTTTGAGAGTTTTGGGTGAAACCAACTGACACAAGTCACATTTTAACCCTATAAAATCTTTTTTTAAGTATCATAGGGTTTGGAGACATGTAGCTCAAATTGCATAGAAAACTGACTCCTAAAACTATAGTTTTTACCTAAACTTTTGACTTGTGCTATCTTCAAACCGCTTCAGAGTTTTGGGCAAAACCAACTC